>PISX010005261.1:0-109288 GCA_004024625.1 Mellivora capensis
TATATATTATATATATATTATATATCATAAATCTATATATAGATTTATATATAAATCTATATATAGATTATATATTTATATATATGAAATATATATTATATATCATATATAAAATAATTAGATATATATATTATTTTATATATATATAAATCATATCTCCACCATGTACTTTAACTGCTGGGAACAATGGGAATGGGTGTTTGTATGTGAGGACAGTGGAAAGGACAGTTAGATCATGTCTGTCATTACTCCCACCACACCATTTCTCTGATACCCACTGGTTCATATGCAAACTGTCTCAGTGCCGTTTCAAAACAGTTCCCACTTCAAACCACACTCAGTATAAGCACACCTTTCTATTCTTCTGCTCTATTTTCTTTTTCTCTGCCTTCCTTGTACTCTTGTCGCCCTCCCTCCTACCCCTAATTCCCAAGAGTCATTTGCTAAGTCTTTGGCGAAGCAAAAAGATAAAGCTGGGTTGGGAGATGTCCCTTAAATTTATTTTAGAATTAATATGTTAGGTTCCATAGAAAATGAGTAGGTATAAAAAGGTTTGTTTCAAACTCAAGGGGTTTCGGGAAATTCATTTCCAAGTTGAAAAGAGATCACAGATTCAAGATGCCCAAGAATGAAAGTACTTAGTATCTGATAACTGGATATTTTAGTAGCAAATTGATGGGATATATGAGATAGTATAAGTTTGACTGAGAATTGTCTATATTTCATGCCAATATGAAAATAAAATCTTCAAATTACTTTATTATGTAGTGATTTCCTAAAAAAATTCTCATTCTCTGAGAGAACAACAGTACTTTTGTGATTTCTCTTGTTTTTATAACAATTACGACCTTTCTAAAATAGGTAACTCCCAGATCTGAGGAGGAGGAAACCACATTGATTGCCTCATAAGTTTTACAGTGTTCTCTCTTTCATACTTGCTCATGTCCAGAGAATAACATCTACACATCATGTACTTCTAATACAGCTAAAGTCAAGTCAGCTTGCCTAAGTAGGGAAATGTTGATTAAATTTTGGAGATATGTATTATTCCTATATAAAAATCTGATATCTAGGGGCGCCTGGGTGGCTCAGTCAGTTAAACATCCACCTTCAGTTCAGGCCATGATCCCAGGGTCCTGGGATCAAGCCCTGTGTCAGGCTCCCTACTAAGTAGGGAGCCTGCTTCTCCCTCTCCCTCTCTGTATGCACGTTCTCTCTCTCTCTCTCTTTCAGATAAATAAATAAAATCCTTAAAAAGAAAAATCTGATATCTAAAAGTGGCCATATGCTCCATATAAAGAGATCATCTGAATCCTAGAAATCTGGAAGAAAATTTAGCCATTATCAAGTTCAGTTCTTTTTCTTTTACATACGAATTTTCTGAGGACTCTCAAGATTAAGTGACTTATTCCAAATTCTACAATGAGTTTGTTTTTATTTCAAGTCAAGAGTACAGTTTTCCTATTTCAAATCTGGTACCTTTTCTTTTTTATCCGAACAATAATTTTTGTTTTAAGCATTAAATTACCAAGTACTGGATACATTCCTTGGGCAGGTTAGCTCTGTGATTTCTTGCAACTCAGGTACACACTTAAAGGCCACAGCAGCTTGATTTAAAGAGTCTTTATCTTGATATGTTATGGTACCAGATATGACTCCAACTCTAGAGTCCCCTTCCAGACCACATGGATCTCCCCAATTACATTGTGAAGTGAAAATGAAGTCAAGAGTCAAACCAACCAATTAAAGAAGACATCACCCCAATCAAAACAACTGTGAGGAATAACTGACAAATTTCATGTCAAGAATGAATAGAAAATGCCTACTGAACCCCTTGTACCCTCCCCTTTTAAATAATGACTTTTAGGTCTCTTGTGTTTGTGCCAACCCATTAAGGATCATAGTGCCTTCAGGATCTCAATGAAGTGTCTTTTAGACTTTGTTTCAGTTATTACAATTAAAGAATTTGTCATCAGTCTGTTTGAATATGTATAAACAAAGTGGAGAGTTGAAGTGCTGAGAGGGGTTATTACAAACAAACAATAAATAGAATGAAATATTGTGAAAATTGAATCATCATTTTCTTGTTTCAGTTTTCCCTTTGCCAGAACAAAAAAAAAAAATCACTTTTGTTTCTAATTCCATCTTGTAGTAGACACATTTTCTGTATGCTGTGTAATTTTCCAGATTTCTCTGAATCAATATTAATAAGAGATTAATAAGCCAGTCAATACTGAGCACCAGTAGCAGCTATACATTTTTTAAACCTTGCAAACCCTGATTAAATGGTATATTTAAGTTCTGATTTTTTTCACTGTATGCGAATTATGCCAATTTTGTAAAGTAAAGCATGGGATGATGAAATTCAATTTTACAAAGTAAATTTTAATTTCATGTGATGATGAAATTCAATTCATAAAGTGAAACATGTGATGTTCTTCTCAAAGAGATAATAATATGACTGGGGAGATCAGATTAATATATATAAATAGTATATATACATAAATACACATGCACATAAATATATATGTGTGTGTGTATATACACACACACACACACACACAAGAACATTTTACAAGATGACTATATAGAATTGAGAGCTGCAAGGGGAGAGGTGGTTAAGTAGCAACTGCTATGAGGCAGTAGAAACAGATCCATGAAAGCTGGCAGACTTAAGGACTATTTACCAGAAGAAAATGGTATGTTGGGCCTAATCGGGAAAACATAGGTAAGGGAAAGCACGTACAGTAATTCTTAATTCTCATTCCCCAAATTATATCAAGTTACTACATTCCTCTGTTTCCATTCGCATAAATCTGGTCCAGGTCATTATCATCACTTTCTTAGATTATTGTGATAACCTCTTTAATGAATCTATCCTATTTGCTCCATTTCAATCCATTTTTCACATACAGGCAAAGTATCTTTAGGAGCGCTGATCAGCCTCAATCCTCACAAGAACCTTCTGAGGTCGATTCTGCCAGTCTCATGTTACTGACTGAAACCTGAAGCACAGAAAGATGAAGTCACCAAGTTCGCCCTGCTAGGAAGTGGCAGAGCTAGGATACAACCTATACTCCATAACCATGGTGCTCCATGACCTCAATGGTAGATTGCTGTTGTCATTAAGGCCATATTAAACAGTGACTTTGTGCCAGAGATAGTATGTGTGTGGGCTGGCACTGGGGGATAAAGATTAGTATAAAAACAAGCAGCTGCATGAATTTGGCACAACAGCTGTAAAATTAGAAACAGTAGCACTAGAACTGAGATTGCAGGGCTGGAGCTTATGAAGTTTATGAACCTTAATTAAAATGTCACTGATGTAGGTGCCAAAAAACATGAAAAGAATAATGTATGTTAGTTAATTGTCTTCTAGCTGGGGGAAGAAAATCAAGTAGATAATCAAATGAGCAATGGGCATTTTACACTTTGATTAATAACCTTCTCCATCATCAGAAGACTCTCATAAAAATATCTGGGAAAGAAAACAAGTAACTGGCTAGCTTCAGTCCTCTGTGGATAAAAGGACAGTTTGCATTTCATACATGCTCCGATTTACTTGAGAGAGATACAATAGACAAATATTAATCTGTTGGAAGCCTGGAAAATAACAGTCAGATATGCTCTGTGATGCAAAGTAATTCGGACATCACATGCTCTTGTGAATGAGACATCATGTTTTATTCAGTTTATACTGTTTGTTCAGAGACTGTAAAATAATTTCAGAGAATGAAATGTAAATTGGAAAGTAATTGGCTGTTCTTTTAAACTCTGAACTGTGTACCTAAACCCCTGGAAGTTAATACTGCCATTCCAATAAGAGGCAAAACTTGCCAAGTTTAAATAAAACACTTTTTTAAGAAGCAACAATAAGCTGATTCACTCCAGATGCTGGTTTCCCTCAACAACAATGAAAGTTAAGTAATATACAGATAACCTTATACATCTTGACCTATGAAGAGTCAGGCACAGAGCTTGATATGTGCTATCTTATTAGGGTCTTAGGAAGTAGTTGTTATATCCTTATTTTTCAGAGGGAAAATGGAGGCCTTGAAGACTTAAATAAGTTTTGCCCAGATAGTGATAGAACTAGGAAAACTCTGCTTGCTTATTTGTAAGCCCAGGTTCTTAATGACTGTATCATATTCTTCCTTTTTTTTTTTTTTTTTTTTTTTGCTTCCTTCCTTCCATTTTTCTAAAATATGTATTGATATTGAAGATACACTAAGGAAAATCATCATGTAGTTACTGGGGTCTCCACTCAGTTTGACTTCTTCCCACTGTAATATTTAACCATATAGTTTTCTGGGAATTCTTCATGTCTCAATTACTTCACATTACTGAAATGTCTCCTAAGTACAGAGTAACTATTTGGTCAGCATTTGGTCAATTACATATTTTGTTTTCACATTAACTAGCTGGGTATTTTTATGAACAGATACCAGCTAATTAATGCATAATGTTATGCATTCCTACCTTGATCTCTTCATTTTCATGCAAATTTTGAGGAGAGGCTTTCCCTAGGTGATGCAATATGAGTGTTAACCCACACATTCTGTGAGTACTGATGGCAATGGGAGAAGAACTCATTTATTCCAGGAGTCAGTAGGCTACGTATGGCTCACAAGCAGAGCATGGGCCAGGATGCCCAGGAGTCACTGAGTCATGGAACAGTTACCTCTATCTATGTTACTCCTCCTAAATATACCTCAGAACTGCTACTTCTTTGAGAATCAAAGTCAGGGCCAAGTTTGCCTTCTGTCTCCTAAGTCAGCAGCCATTATTGCATTATGCCTGTACATGTGCACACAAAATCTTCTTGAAAATTAACATGATAATCAAACATCAGCACTTGCATTTACCTTTACTTTTGCCTATTAGGCAGGAAAGAAGAGAGACTACTGGAACTCAATTTTTGAATGTTTTCAAAGTAGGAATCCTTCCTTTTGTGTACATATTCGGGACAAAGAACCCATATGCCTCCAAACCAGGCAAGGGCCAAGAAGTGACAGAGTGGAAATAAAGTGCCCTCATTTACCCAAGCACAGTGCTAATCCATATTTGCAAAAAGGCAAATTGTGAACTCAGAAGACAGTTGTCAGTCAGTGGTTTGTATGCAACAGGGTTTATTGTACAGTCTAAATTTAGAAAAGTACAAACTTAAAATGATTTTTTTTCTCCAGTCCTTGTATAATGCTCTGAGGAATAGTCCTTTCCTGTCCTGATGTCATTTAGTATATACTCAGTAGCTTTCTAGCCACTTTTGGTTCTTAAAAATACTAGTAATGTTCCAGTTTAAAGCTTTGGTTTCATAAGCAGTGCATGCCTCAAATTCTCTTGGCCCATGCTGACAGAAGCACTTAGAAGAGGGAAGGCAGGGTTTTCTGGCTCCCATTCCCCCAGTGTATGTCAAATAGGAGGGCTACAGAAACGTCAGGTTTTATCTGATTTCATGTTTTATGATGGCCGCCTGCCATTGGCTCGGTTTGGTTCCACTTTCTACTAGTGGCCTCCATCCGTGAGTCTTCTATACACAGTTTCATTGTTTTCTCAGAAGTGTTCTCAGCTTTACTTTCTATTGCCTCTGTTATCCAAGGGCCTTCTGCAGAGGGTTTAAATCTTAGCCTCTCTCTTAGCCTGAATGGTCTCCAGCTGCCTTTCTCAATGTTACATCTCCTTTCTGATCTGCCATATTGCTAGTCTCACAGCTCATTTTCCCTCTTCTCTATTCCATGATCTACAGAGTTTGGGAACCGCTAAAGTCTTATCCCATTGTCTTCAAAGACTACTCCTTCCCAGGAATACTACATGACTGGATATACCGATTCAGCTACCAACAAGCTGTCCAGTATACCCTAGCCCACCTTAGGGATTCACTAGGACAGAAGTGTTTCCTGTCCTACTAGGATCACGTTTTTCCACAGTCTCACTCTCTACATTCTGCTGTGTTGTGATGGTAACACCAAGGTAGTCTGCTGATTATACTGCTCTGCAAGTATCCAACAGGGAGTGAAATGCCAGTCTTTCCTTCACTCGTGTAGTTCCCGTATATGAGTTGGGTGAAGGAAGAAAGGAGGTGTTCAGTCATGCCTAATCCATAGGAGAGGACGGGAAGCTCTACCACTACTAACACAGTGCAACAAAAAGAATATCTGAAATTCCCTCTCCAGTGAAACACATGATGTGCTCTTTCTTCTGAATCTGGGGCACTTTGCTGAGTGGCCTGGTACAAGTACCTGAGTATTCACTAAATTGTGTTTTTAAGAGAGAGATAATGTGAATTTGACTAAATGGTTACTTTAGTAACATTAAAAATTGTGTCATTTAGAAACCTTGTTTGTCATAAGCCATCAACCATTTCTAATGTTTATCTGTTGTGCTGTGACCTCCAAAGAACTTTGTCAATTCCCAAAGCGTGTGAAATAACAGTGACATTCCATTTTACTAGACTACTGTGCTTAGTCTGGTACTAAAAATATTTCCTTCATAAATGCTGTTTAAAACCCCTTCAAAATATGTCTGCTTAAATCTCATCATTCTGCCAGGGATACTTTTCTTTAATATTAATTTTGGTAGCTAATTGTGAATTAGTCATTTTTTCATTCAACAAACATGCAGTGACATCTCCTGTGTAAACAAGCCCTGGGCTTGGGGGATGGGGAGGGAAGGGGGGCATGAACAATGACCAGATAGCTCCGTTGCCCTTTTAGAGTCTCCATTCTAGTTGGGGGAAAAAAGTGTGCAGCCAAACGAATAGATAAATTACAAATTGTGATAATTAAAGAAGGAAATAAACAGGGTGCTCCTGCAGAAAATAATTGGAGTGGGACACTTTAAATATGGAAATGAGGGAAGAGCTCTCTGATGCAGGGATGTTTTGGCAGAGAGGAGAAGTATGGGAAAGAGGCAGTCAGATGCAGGGCAGACAGAATTGTATTCCCGGTATAGGGAAAGCACTTGTTGAGGCTTTGGTGTGTGAAAGAGTATATGAGTTATTCTAGGAAATGGCAGAGGGCCAATATCCCCAGTGCTTACTGATGGGGGGGAGAATCATGTAGGGTCTACGAGGCCCTGCTAAAGGATTTTGTTTATATTCCACAGATCAGTAAGAAACCACGGAAGTATTTAAACACAGAAGTAAAATGAAATGATTAAATTTTTAAAAGACCACCGTGCTTTCTCAGCACAAAACAAATTACAGGAGAGCAACAGTGAGCATAGCAAGACAATTTAGAGTGTATTGCAATTGACCCGCAGGAAATGTTGGTGATTAGGACAAGGATGGTGGTGGAGAGGCAGAGAGAGATGGATATACAGAGAATTAATTTTACAGCTAGCAAAGCCAGGATTTGTTAACAGGTTAACTATAAGTGATGAAAAAAAATGAAATCAATAATGACTTCTAGGATGTAGCAAGGGGGAGAGGCTTCTGTTTCTTTTTTTGGTTGGTTTTTGGTTTGGGGTTTTTTTGTTTGTTTTCTGGGGGTTTTGTTTTTGTTTTTGTTTTTGTTTTTTTGATTGACCACCAGAGTTAGTGGGGCACCATTTATAAATGATTAAAAGGACTAAAAGGAAGTAAGACCTGGCTGGCTGACAGGGCCAGTTCCACTGCAGACATGTTTATTTAGGTGTATCTGAGACATGGCAAGAGGAGATACCAAGTAGATGTTTGGATCCACAAGTGTGGATCCCAGAGGAGAGGTCTGGGCTGAGGTGTCACTGTTGAAGTTGTGAGTATTCAGATCACATGCAAAATAGTAGGATGAATAAAACCACCTGGTGAATGAATAAAGGAAGGTAGGAAGGTAGAGGCTAACATTTAAATATAGATTTAGGGTGAAAAACGTAAACAGTGAGGTCCGGGGAAGAAAAGCAAGATAATTTAAGAAAGGAGTCTACTAGATATTCATTAAGGGAAAAATTTGTGTTTTTCACCATGACAATTTTGGGGGAGCTACAAAAATAAAGAGCATTTCATTATGAGGAAGAGAAACAACATATGTCTGTAAAATTTTATGTTAATTTACAGTGAGGGGAAACAGAGAAATGAGATACTTCAAACCCGGAGAATATGGGCCAAGGGAAGAACTTTTTGTTGTGTTTATAATCTTTTTAGTTGTTTTCTATTTTTAAAATCTGTTTAGAAGATAGGAGATTTTAGGAGATATTATGTGAATGTAAAACATAATCTAGTAATGAGCAAAATCATTGATGTTTCTGGAGAAAATCAAAGTACCAGACTAATGAAGTTCTTAGGATTGACTTAACCTATGGTCTAGACTGACATACAAGTATAGATTTACCTTTGATAGGAGAAGGGTCAACTTCCTCCATTTTAATGGGGTGGAAGGAGGTAAGGATTGCATAATTCCAAGAAGGTTTATAGATTTAATGCATCAAAGATGAAAGAGTTACCAATCAATTAAATACTCTGATCATTTAAGAATGCTCTGTCCTGTCTTTTGAGGGTAATAGTGAATTCCATTCTTTTGTATTTCATTTATATTTTATACTTATATTTTAGTGTTAGGTTGAAACTTCTTTACTATTCGCATTATGCTCTTTAAACCATTAGAAAATGAAAAAGAATAGATTGCACAAGTAATGCACAATAAACAAGTGTTGATGAATATAGCTTGTTATTTAGCATCTTCCATCTTCTGATAAAAATGAATGTCTCTTACTGCTACCCAAGACCAAAGACCACCCTCTTCCAAGATGAAAGTTGCTTGAGAGGTCCGCTGAAGGAAACTTTATATTTCAAAATGAGCAACTCTCCTTAAAATAAAAACAATGTTAGTTACAATATAAAATCCAATCTTTCCCGTTACATATAGCAATAACTATTGCTCTTGTTTATGGGGATAAACAACCTGTAGTACATACACAATGTATGTAATAAACATATATGAGTGTGTGTTATATGTGTGTATATCTACATATATACATGCATATACACATATACTATTAGTATAACCTGTGGCTAAACCATGTAATTTTATAGAAATAAATGTGTTTGGGATGCCTAGTAACTAGCCTGAACTTCACAGTAAATCCAGGATACCAGGAAGGATATGACATGTTTTCTAAGAGTTTGTAGTTTTAAAGGAGAGATAGTGAAGTAAACAATTGCTTACAAGACAGTGTAATCAGTTCTTCATGAAAGGATATAAAGGATCAACAGGTTGAGTGCCAGATTCTTGGTTTCAGCTCAGGTCATGGATCCAGGCTTAATGGATCCAGCCCCAAGCTGGACTTTGCATAGTGGGGAATCTGCTTGAGGATTCTCTCCCTCTATCCCTGCCCCCACTCATATGTGCTCAATCTCTCTCTCTCTAATAAATAAATAAATCTTTAAAAAAAGAAAGGATGTTTAAAGTACAAAAGTCACAAAATACTAAACCTCTCCACATAGCTTTCTAGAAGAAGTGACTTGAAGACAGATTTTGAAGGTGCATACATGTTGAGCAGATGTAGAGTCCTAGCACATTTTAGTAAGAATGACATATACAAAGATGTAAGACACAGTGAGTGTAGGAAAACTGAGAATTAATGGTCATTTTTTTTCTCCAAATCAAATTTAGTTATTTACCATGGCATCTAACATGTACAAATTCATTAATTCATAGCAGATTTTTGATACTAAATATCTATTAAATAGTGATTAGGTTAACTACTAGAAACTGAAAATTTGGTAGTCTGCTAAAGACACATGAAAAAATAAATGCATCTTACTTCCACAAATGCAGTGCTGCAATATTTACATAGATAAAGCTATTCTAAGTTGAATCTTTTGCCAAGCTGAGTATACCTGTTCTAAATTTTGTGTCCATCCGACGTTTGCTTAAACCATATAAAATCTAAGATTTGGCCTTAGTTAGACTTGTTAAACAATATTTCTGCATTATTTGCAATGATTATGATAGATGGATTGCTCCTTTTCTCAGATTTGGCAATGTGGAGGCTCTCTGGAGATTGTGACTTGCTCCCATGTTGGTCACGTTTTTCGGAAGGCAACTCCCTACACTTTCCCTGGTGGCACTGGTCATGTCATCAACAAGAACAACAGGAGACTGGCAGAAGTTTGGATGGATGAATTTAAAGACTTCTTCTATATCATATCCCCAGGTAAACAAGAGTTCTTCCTCTGCAGGGGAAGATAAAATTTTAAACATGCTGAATATATGTTTCATTATTGCTGCTCTTCTACTAGCTTAAATAAGAAGTTGTTTATCACCATAATATTACAGAAAATCATGTTTGAGAAAGTTATACTATGAAGTCATTTTTCATCTAGATTGAGAAAGACTACACTTATCTCAAATGCCTAAATACTCTTTGTTTCTTAGTTTCTTTCTTGGCACAAGAATTATGCTAGAAAAGTGGAGTAAAGCAGTACATAGTGAGATCCAAATTTAGTTAATATATATTAGCTCAATTTAAGAAAAAGTTTTTTTAAGAAGTAAGCCTGTATTTCCTTGTTTCACAAATAAAGCTGGCTGAGTTGGTAAGAATATTGTTAATGTTTAAACAGAGATATTTTCTACTGCCTGATGATTTCCTGAAGATACAGGCTGGTATTATGGAGATAGTAAAGTGTATATTTTTAAAGAAAATTAAATGACATAGTAAATTACTCATTAATTGATATGTGGAAAAGCATAATATAGGATAATAAAATATTACCCTACTTTAGTTACAGAGAGTAGATATGGAAATAGAAGTAAATGTAGACTATCACTGGGTGAAGGAACTGTGATTTCACTATTTTCCTTACACTTTTCTAAATTTTTAAAAATAAAGCATACTACTTATTTTTTAACATTTATTTTAAAAGAATTTAAAGGGAAAATAAATTTTAATGGAGAATTTTTAAAAATTTTAAGAGGTTAAAAAAGAAAAAAATAAGGTGTGAGAAAATTCCATACCCGAGTGCTGTGATTATGAACAATCTCATTCTTTTTTTTTCCTTTTTTTTTTAAATTTCTTTTCAGCGTAACAGTATTCATTGTTTTTGCACCACACCCAGTGCTCCATGCAATACGCACCCTCCCCAATACCCACCACCCTGGCTCCCCCAACCTCCCACCTCATTCTTACAGTTTTCTAGTATTTTTTCAACAAATTATTTATTAAAAAAAACAACTCCTGAGACATTACATTGTTTTTTAAGGAAATAAGATATGACATTGTGAGAAGCTACAAACAAGGAGAAGACACAAGTGTCTTCAACATCTCAAAGTTTAGACAAAGAGACCAAAGGATAAACTAATACAATGGGAATTCAACTATACTGACAAAATAATTTTTCAAGTTCTATTTTGATAGTTTATGTTTATACCATGTGGGCATCAGTGACATTATTATGTAACCTCAAGAACAACAACAAAAATTCATGCTCACCTCCTCGTTTTTACATTAAAATATATTGCATGGTTTGGAAAAACCAGTTTGGGTTCTGATTGAGATGCTCTGATTTCTGAAAGTATATATGAGGCTGTGAAAACTCTTCTTTTATAGATAAAGAGGCAATAAATAGTATGAACTTTCTTATTAAGATTCAGTATTACTATAGGAAAGAAAAATGAGGGAAATACATGTATAAACGTGTGATTAGGCGAAGGATTTTTTTCACACGTTTTCAAGCTTCTTCTTTGTCAAGAAGCTATTGTCAGAAACACTATTTCACGCATAAATGTTTTTTTCTTTATAGTAGAAAGCCAGTCCAGATATTCAGAGTTGAGTTCAGCAAGAACATGTAAAATTCGTAGCAAGGCAGTGACATTTATGTAACCTTTTCATTTTCTTTTGATAATACTTTCTGAATTCAAATCATTACTTGTAGAAACACATAAGCTCAAATATGAAGAAAGAAGTAATGGAAGAAAGAAATGTGTTATGTGTAATTATATACAACTTATATCTGGGAATATAAGTAATTGAGAATAATTGCCACCATGTGTATTATTAGCCATTCATGATGAATGTTATTTGTAAAAAGTGATGTGTTAGTCTTTTGTATAATTTCCCGTTGAATGAAAAAGGCAGATAAATTGTAGAACCATTTCTCAATCTGTAATGAAATGACAGGCTTTAGAGTTTAAAGGGTAAGAAGGAATGCTTGCTGTCTGGAACTATTGACTTTATGTTGCTCAACAGGGGCTGATTGTATATTCTGGAAAGTGTAGTTTTTGTGTTACAATAAATATCATTTAGAAGCTTACTGTTCTTATGAGATGGGCTCATTTAGATCTGGAAAGGTATTTTGGAATGCAGAAAAAGGACATTTGGGGAATATGCTCAAAATATCTGAGAACTTCCTAAGGAACATTACAGTGTCTCAGAAACTGTCAGCATTGCTGGACATGGGACCTGCCTGCTGTAGAATGGGCAAACTGGAAACACCAAAAACACGAAACAATAAATTGCTTCTCGATGGAAATGGAAAGGATATAAGCTGGAAATCAGAGCTGGACTTCAAGAATAATTCTAGCCCAGGGAAGCTTTCAGATCATCCAAAAATAGATAAAATGGGTTGTATTGGGAAATCGGGAATCTGTCACTTGTATGATGTTGAGCCTTTTTTGAGTGAATAACTATTTAAGTCATTACTGATGGTTTCTGATACTCGCATAATCAAAATCATGGATTTCTTTGCTATCATCTAGAATTGTTGGGATTCTATTTTTCACTGCCTTGAGTAACAGAAAAGTTTGTAAAGAGAGTAGTTGGTGTACAGGGGTGGGTAGGGGGTCCATGCATGGACATCTACACTTGGACTTACATCCTTTGCTATAATATACATAGACACACACAAACACACACATGTATTTATGAAAAATTCTAAAGAGCTTCTGTTGTGTTCTGTTTAATTCTCCAGACCTTCCTTAATAATCTAGCTAAGGAAATTGCTGTGATTCTTTCTAGAAGGACCTCCATGTATCTGTTAATTTGCCCAAGGTGTTGGGCATCTTCTGTGAGGAAACTCCCATTTTTTACACCGGGACTTCTATCACAGAATCTTATTCTCCATGTATGCAGCTACTCAAAATGCAGTCTTTAAGTACTGAGCCTTCATGAGTTGAATTCTGACAACTTTGCTTCCTCTCAATATGGCCTATACAATACTACTTACCTATTTTATTGTTTGGTCTCTGCTTCATCTCTGTCCTGGAAAAAGTGGGTATTCTTTCTCTCTCAAAAATGTATTTTCTGCTGTTGTGATACCATGGCCAATCCATTATTACCACGTAACATGTTGTTTTATGTTTATTACGTGTCTCTGGATCCAGAGACTTGCATTTACAGTGCTTAGCAACTTTCCTGTCACTTTGCAGTCCTTGAAAAAAAAAATGTGTTAAATAATTAGAAGAATCAGTGAGTGACTAAATGAATGAATGCCTTTGAAAAGGAAGGCTATTTCCGCTTATGTTTCATCTTTTCTACTGAATTCTCCATGGATGTCTGGTCTGTACCAGGGGATCTCACAAGAATTGCAGCAGATTGGGAGCCTTTCCCCACTTCTCTGATCTAACCCCTGATTGAGGATTCACTGATAAAGAGAGGTGAAAAGGGCTCTTCACGTATCCATGATGTCATTCCTGTGTGTTTGCCCTCCAAAACAAAGGTTCCGCTGGTTTACCTGTGTTCTTAGGGTATGACAATTACACCGTAATTAGAGGTCCACACAGTAATACAGTCTTACCTCCCAGGACTAATGTAAAATCAAACTGACATGATTTAGGTAGACAACAACATTTTGTACTAGAGCAGCATAATACAAGAGCCCATGAGCTTAAGATAACTTTTTACACATGTTGATTTTTATTTTTCTCATGACCTCCATTTAAAGTGACAATGGGTTGTATAAATAACTACGTATGTGAAATTACCTTTATCTGATTTTATTTTTTCAAAATATTTACTGTGTGTCCTAATTGTCTGGGCTATGCCCATTAGCCATAGACAACTATTGATAGAGCTGGCAGGGTCTAATTATGTCTCTCAAATGGGTATGTGAATGAAGAGTAGAAATGCTTTGAAATAGTGTTGAAGAATACATTTTAACATCTGTTTAGTTTGGTTTTTGGCTGTCTTTTTTAGGATGCAAATACTATAGCATCATTGATTTTTAAAGCCCCGTAGGCTCTTACGTCTGAGGCAGTTTTTACTAGTAATTGGGCTGTTTCAGCTTGAGGCAATCTGATTGTCCTAGCAGATCCTTTGAAATGAAGTGATGTAAGCAGAAACCACTCTTCACCAAGCACCCCATTATAAATGGCAACAATTTTTCCTGTTGGGTCGCAGGTAAAAAGCTTAAGAACTTCAAAATAGAGTGTAGTCATAACACTAACCGTATATTCAAAATGCTGGCCGTTCTGGGCACCTGGGTGGCTCAGTGGGTTAAGCCTCTGCCTTCGGCTCAGGTCATGATCTCAGGGTCCTGGGATCAAGCCCCACATCAGGCTCTCTGCTCAACAGGGAGCCTGCTTCTCTCTCTCTCTCTCTCTCTCTCTCTGCCTGCCGCTCTATTTGTGATCTCTCTCTGTCAAATAAAATAAAATAAAATCTTTAAAAAAAAGTGCCTGCCGTTCTATAAATACTGATTTTCTTTTTGGAGGAGGTAGATTCCTAACTGCGTATCAGTTGATGTAGTGATTAGAAGCCGCTGTCCTTACATAACCTCCAGTTGTTCTTCCTTTTCTTAATGCACAGCTTGTGCTCTTGTTTTGAGCAGAAAAAAAACAAATAGAAAATAGAATTTAAAGATCCCCCAAACATACATTAAAGGTATTTGTATGTAACTGGGAAAACAGCTAATTTTCCTTTGGAAATACTATAGCATTTTGATCTGTATTCTAGGTAAACAGAAACCACACATTTAGAAACATACCCTTGAACTCATTTTGAAGGTTAACTCTATTTGCTAACCTTTTAAAAATACTTTAGAAACATCAGTCCATCAAAGGCAGCCTTTGTTCAGCAGCATCTTTGGATCATTATTAAAGTTTAAGACTTATATTCATTTCTATGTCTTGAAATTTTTATCTATGAAATACAAATGTTTTTCAGCCTGCCACTTTTTTTAGAGATAAAATATTTAATAGCCAACCCTTTGAGTGTAGGGCCTAATTTCTTTTATAAGTCATAAAAATGTGGTTCCAGGCAGATTTCCTAAGTACAGGTTTTGATGTTCACTGCGAAATGTGCAGCATGCAGATTTTTTTTTTTAATAATCCAGGGATATCAGTTTTTGTTTGGTTAACATGAACTCATCTGAAAAGTGTGCAGCAATTCTGAACATAAAGTACATTTGCATCTATGAATTTTGTATTTTTATTATTTAATAAACAGTTTTTCAGCAGCATCAACCATGGTATCACCGAGTGAATATATGATGAGGAAGAAATTCTAAATCATTTTAATAGGTTATATTGCGATAACATGTAATTCATATATCTGGTTGATACCATGAAATGCTAATTGTGGAAGTAAGGGATGACAGCTGTACTCAATATTGTTGGTATAATGGACAGACAACTTTTTCCTTGCTATGGTTAAAGGCTTTTGAATTCTTTAAGACATTGGGTCAGTTTTAATCATTGGTATTTTTATTAGTGTTTTATGGGTATTTATTTGTTTTTTTTTTTTATTATAATGATACTTCCTTGCTTCTGTCTTCATTGGGTAAGTATTTATTAAGTTCCTGATCTGTACTATGCCAGGTAGGGGGGATACAAACACAGAAAAGATGTTGGCTTTGCCTTTAAAAAGTGAACTGTTTACATCATCACATTTAATTTGTTTAAATGAAAAATGTTATTAAGTGCTTGGTACATGAGGAACACACTGTCAAAACTTTAAAGGGTTACTGATGTGAACTGCCTACATTTTCTTTGATTTCTCCTTCTCACTTACAAGCATCAAAATCAAATGAATCTAAGTCTTTTCTAATCTACCTGCTAAGTTTTCTCAAATGTCTTCAGGTGTCCTCATTCTTCCAGTCATCCCACATCCAGAGAAACTCCTGATGGGCCTCTGGCTTCAAAGCTTGCCCACTTTTCACCCACTTTTACCATATTGCTGGAGGACATTCCTAAAACTAAATTTCATTTGATCTCTCACTTATCTAACAACGTTTTATTTATTTATTTTTAAATATTTTATTTATTTGACACAGAGAGAGAGAGAGACAGCAAGAGAGGGAACAGTGGGAGAGGGAGAAGCAGGCTTCCTGCTGAGCAGGGAGCCCTATGCAGGGCTCCTTCGAACTTTTGAGCGCTTAAAATGTGCTATCACCACTCTAGATTTTCAGCACTTTTTTTTCACATGTATATGTGCGTTTGCACATAAATAAATATGTGTATATTTATTTATATTTGCATATAGATTTACTTATGTATCTAGCTTTTTTTCATATTGCTACTAGGAATGAACATCTTTTTTTTGTTGCTTGGATTTCTTCTTTTTATTCAAATCATTTGTTCACTTTACTATTGGATAGCTTTTGTCCTTTTACATATCAATAGATCTTTATGTATTCTGGTTACTCTGCTATATCCACTGCAAGTGTTTCCTCCCAGACTACTACCCATATTGTAAAAATTGATACACAAAAAGACATCTTAAAAAGGAATTTAATTGTTGAAGTAAAATCTGGCTCATTTAAGCCTTTATGGCTTTAGGGATTATTTTTTATAAAAACAGTACCCTCCCATCCCCCCCCCCCCCCCCCCCCCCCCACCCAGGGCTTGGCAAATTTTAGGTACTCCAGAAGTGTTTGTGATTTAATTTAAGTTCGAGTTAATAAAATGCATGGGTTTTTTTTGTTTGTTTGTTTTGTTTTTGTTTTTTTTTAGGAATTCAGTGATCTCTCTGGGTCGTAATACAAGCAGAATGCCACAATCAGATGACTCTCCTTATGGAAAGTATTAATATCTTTATCCATGGAACATAAATAAAATATTAGCTTCAACAGTTACATCAGCTATAGCTAGTTAATGAGCTACAGCAGTTATAATTTTAGAGAAATCTATTAAATGAGTATATCAGTTATTCTTTTTTTACAGAATTACAGTAATTCTTTCCAAGTATCTTGAATTGTATTCATGGTCCATAAAGTTTATAAACAGATGCTATAAATTATATTTATTGAATGTTAGAAAAATATTGAATTGGAACAGTAAGTGTGGATCATTGTATCCTTAGTCTTCAATTAACAACTCAGAAATTCAGATAGCCCCTCAAATGATTTTATCATTACCAAATCTAGGTAGGTTCTAGAGTGAATAAATATCACTTAAGTTCTAATTTAGATTTATTCACAGAATTATCACTACCTTCTAGGATTTAGATACCAAAATTATTCATACATTTAGTTTCTGCTTCTTCAAATGAAACATGTATAGCTCTAGTGTAATCATTGTGTGTTTGTGTGTGTGTGCGCGCGCGCGCATCTTCTGCACTATTCTGAAGTTTCCAGTAAGTAAGTCCTACCCCACTTGGATTGGATGTCATAATTAATTTTCATTTCCTTAAGGCATGTTCAGCTAGGCAAAGTAGAAAATTGCAGTGTTTTTCAAATTGGTATAAATGAACAAGAGCACTTGTATTAGATGCATGGAGTTTTACTGGTAGGAATTGGCTAAGAGTTTTTATTTGGTGTAAGAGCCTTTAATATGGATCAGACATGATCCAGGTGCATACAGAGGCTTCCTCATACCTACTTTCATCTTGTCATCTTCAGAGTGCCCCAATTTCATTATTTAATTTTAGCATAACTAAAATTGAACAGCTTAACACTTATATAATCGGTTACATTAAATTTCAGTTCTAATTCTTAACTCAATTGAATGGCTTATTCTGACACTCAGCAGCAGTCATTTACATAAAGTTATTGATGGTCAGATGGTTATAAATTGCAAATTTCTTATTTCAGATACTCTCAGGCTCAGTCCCTCGCATTAGGTATTCTGTTGGATTATCTTTGCCTGCCTGGATTTCTATGTTATCACCATCTTGTAGGTATTTTAAATAAAATATGAGTTCAATTTTGGAGTTATTTATTTGTATATACTCTGTGGAAAGTAAACAGAGTCAAAGATAATCTTTAGAGAATTAGGAAACATAGTCTTTTTCAGATCCAATAATGATAGAAGGTGGATTAAACTCCTCAATGTGCTAAATTGAGGCTCCTTAAAATAATCCTTTGCAAAAATAAACAGTACAAATAAAAAGACTAGCCATATATTTGCCTACCAGATAGTAAATGCTAATGGCAGATTACCTCAGCATCCTAATAATTTACAGTCTTTTGGGAGTAGCATTTTAACACAAATTATCTAGAAAATAAAAACTCTATTATTAATAGTTATCTTTATCCAATGGGGTAGTAAGTTAGTGAGAGCTTTGCATCAAGTCTTTGGTAGAAAAGAATGTGGGGCAATAGTTATAGGCCAGGATGGAAAGGTGAACTGGGGAGACAGGGTTAGTGCTTTGCAAAGGAAAGTGGAAACAGTTTCTGAAAATTTAAGATGCCTGTTTGACAAATAGGCTTTTTGCTTGCTTTTACCAGAAGCAGCATTAATTTGAAGTAGTTACTGTTAATGTGGGATTGTCAATGCCTGAAGAGCAGGTGGCCGCCATATTGGTAACTGTCTATAAGCCACCTGATGTGAATGCTCTACTTTGGGCCATATGCACACATACACATTGATTCATTGTAACACATAGACAATGAAGTAAGTACTAATTCATGTTTTAATTGCAGGAAACATGAGCCAAAATTAAGAGATTGTTATATTTTATAAATAAAGTGACAAAATAATGAAAAACTCAGATTAGTATTTATCTTTGGTTAGTTTGGCTTAGCAAGTAAGTTTTATTATTTATTTATTTATTCATTTATTCATTTATTTATTTATTTAACAAGAAAATTTTAAATAGTATATATTAGCAGTTTGATCTAAGGCATATTCTAAATATATGGAAATATCAATAAAATATATCAAACAGTTAAATCTTTGTGATTTATATGGTTGAAAATAAGATAAATGAAGTTATAGTGATAGTGTTCTTAGAACTAAAAGTTACTGTCAGAATTGTCATTACTAAAGGAGCTCCATTATGACATTTTAATTTTTAAACTGTTTTGTATTATAAATTTTGTGCATTTTTGGTGCAACATTTCAGTTAACAAAATTTGAGAACTTGACTAATTAGGGATTTTGTACAACTTAATCATTTAGGAAATTGTTATTTCAGCATAATTTAATTGAATTTCCAATAAAAAATTCTCATTGGAATTAAAGAATGTAGATCTCAAGTGCCTGAATGAGTTATTAATTGATCAAAATGAACACCAAATTAGACATAACTATATGTACCCAGCCTTCGATCTATGATATATAAACAACAGTGGAAGGAAGGGGGGCTTTGATTGGGAAATAAGGTAAGAGAAGGTGCAATGTTTTTACTAAAATGGGATATGATGTGGAAGAGCTTAGACACTTGTACAGATTCAAAAGATAAGAAATTAAAAGCAGACAATTTTAAGTTTTCAATCAGGAAGCTTTCCAGAAATATAATGAATTGATCTGTAATGCAATGAGCTTCTTGTCTTGGGAAATATTCAAACAGAGACTAGATGTCTGTCTTTTTGAGACGCTTTAATGAGAATTGAATAAGAGGTTGGATCTGATTTCTTATCAGATCCTTCTAACCTAAAATTCTATCAGAGAAACTTACATATCAATGAATAAAAACACGGTATTAATTAGCACCTGGTTTAAAATTAAAAAAAAAAAAACGATTTCAACTCAGAATGAAAAACTTCTAATAAATTTTTCAACCATGACACAGGAAGCCTTGAAGAAGGGTAACTATATATAGTTGTTTGTTTGGGACAGTCATGGTGCATGCCTGTTATGTGGGCATAATTATTAATAGCCTCCCCTTTCACTCACAACAGTGTCCTGATTTGAACAATAATTATTTAGTCATTCTGCTTATAAGGGTTGAATAAACTGTAGGTGGAAGTGACTATCTCTGGAAGAGGCCAAGTGGTCTGACAGAGATAGCAATCATTATGGCATTGAGCGGAATGTAGACTTATGTGGAGGTAAATTCTTGTCTTACCAAAATCTAGGGAAAATCCGTAAGTCTTTTAGGCTTCTGGACTGTCAGTTTCAAGTAAATGCTCTAGTTCAATGATTTCTCTGACATCCAAAATAAATGCCCTTCTTTGAAATTCTATCTACAAAGAGACAGTTTTTTAAAAGCTATCCCATTGAAGATACAGTAATGTTACTGAATTCTCACTCATCTTGGTAATGTATTGGCCAACATCTTGTTATTAATTTGTGTGATTATAGTAAGGTTACTTTTTCATTTTTTTATGTACAATAAGTTTATACTTTCATTTACAAAATGAAAGTATAAACTTACTCAATTTCTTGGTTATACCAGCAAAAGAAAAATTGTGCTGATATACATATATGAAATACATCTTGTGATATAAGAATATATATTTTTCCACATAATAAAATGTATGTATGCATGCATATATACATATTTATGTATATATATTTTTCCACATGAGAAATAAAATGTGTATTTATACATATATGTGTGTATACATTTGTGTGCATGTGTATTTTTTTCCCAGATTCATAATTGTTTGGGAAATATTGACTAATTTCAATTTCATTTTGGCTGTTTATTATATTGTATTTTCTCTAGCAATAATAAAAGTGCCTTACTTTTAATATACTGGAAGGTAAAGCCATATAAAATTCTCATTTTGATTGAAATATCATTATAGGTTACAGTCTGATAGCAAATTTCCCTACATGTTTGGGAAACTAAGTAAACATGCCATAATAATATTTGCCAGCACCCTTCTTTCCAAAACTCAGAAGTTCTCCTATAAAATTATTTTGTAATCTCAGACTATTATAAAATCCTTCTCAAGAGAATATGTATAGCAGACATCCATGCATTTTCTGACTCCTACTATTAAAATCCTGTGGCATCTATTGTAATTTATATTCTGTCAACGCCAGAATTATAAAATTAGATTTTTTCTTACTGATGTTTATGTCTGCTGGATAGTTGCACTGCTAGTAGATATCTTGATGGTTGTGTGTTCAACAATAAAACACATAAATCAGATGAAATAATTACTAAAATCAAATATTTTTCATAGTCATGGGTCCTATTTTTGAGGAAGTCTATGGAATTTCGGGCTTAATTATTATTTCTCTGAATACTGTGAATCTGTCTTTGAAAAATGGACATTTTCAGGAAAAGTTGCATATTGAGGTTAGATTTTTTCCCTGTCAGTCTATAAAGTACACAATGGGAACATAATTTATCATCTCGAATTAATAGTTCACCAATCTAGAGTCTCCACCTTTGACAAGGAAAATATAATTTCCTTCATTGTCAAATAAAATAAAACTTCGAAGCCAGTGCTTATGGGCTGAAGAATAATCTAAGGAGATTTTGCATAGGCTGTGCTCTACTCTCTTCCATTGGACTTCCCTGTGTTTAGAGTCACTATATTTTATGAACAAAGAAATAAGCAAGGAAGGAAAGCGATGAGGTGTGGGCCCTTGGGCAGGCTTCCTAGTGTAGGTTCAACAGAGACACGGCTCAGAAATGTTCATTTGTGCCAGACACCATGGTGTGCGCCCGGCAGCCTTTCTCCCCATGGCTGTCAGTAGAATCGTAGAGGAGTATGATAATTATGTGAGAAAAGTTACAAATACATATTCTAATCGGAACCATAGCATGAAAGCTGTGTTTTATTTGTAAATACACCAGCATCTTCTGTGACCCACCTTCTCCATTCTCACTCTCCACGAAATTTTTCTTAGTTTTTGAAAAATGTTTAACTTTTTATTAAAGTTCAACATGATTCAGAAAAGTGCATATTTTCTAAGTATATATCTCAATAGATTTCCATACCCCAACACACCCTGTAACCAGCATCCAGATCAAGCACCAGACATTCCAAAGCCTCCTACTTCCCCTGCCTCTAGAAGTCCTTCATGCCACTTCTGGTTACTACCCTTCCATAAATCTGATTTCTGAGATCATAGACTTGCCTGTTCTTAGACTTTATAGAAATGGAATTAAACGTGTGCTCATCTGTGTCTGGCTTCTTTTCCTTGACATAATGTTGCGTAGATCAGCCATTCTTATTTTTACTTAGAGTTCCATTATGTGACTATAACACTTTATATTTATTTTTTGTTGATGGGCATTTGGGTGATTTCCAAGTTTGGAGCTATTATGAACAGTCTTGCTATGAGAATTTGTGTACTTGTCCTTGAATGAACATATGAATGCATTTATGTTGGTATGTTCCTGGGAATGTAATTGCTATATCATAAAGTTTGTAGTTTCTTTTTTCCATAAAACTTGTTTTTTTTTAACATTATGTTTTTTTTTTTTAATTTGAGTATAGTTGACACATAGTGTTACATTAGTTTCAGGTGTACAACTTAGTGAGTTGACAAGTTTATACATTATGCTGCTATGTTCACGACAAATAGAGCCACGGTCAGTCCCATTACATTGCTATTACAATATTGTTGACTGTATTCTTTACACTGCGTTTTGTATTCCTATTACTTTCTCATTCCATAACTGAAGACCTGTATCTCCTTCTTCTATTCAACCATCTTGCTGAACCCAACCCCCCACCCCTCTGATATCCATCTGTTTGTTCTCTTTATTTATTATTCTGATTCTGCTTTATATTTTTTTGTTTTCTTTAAAGATTCCATTTATGAGTGAAATCATAGGGTATTTCTCTTTATCTGATTGACTTATTTACTTAGCATAATACCTTCTAGGTCCATCCATTGTACCTCAAATGGTACAATCTCACTCTTTTTTATAATTGTGTCCACTATACATATATATATACCACATTTTCTTTATCCATTCATCTACTGATGGGAACTTAGGTTGCTTCCATATCTTGGCTGTTGTAAATAATGCTGCAATAAACAGAGGGGTGCCTGTATCTTTTCAAGTTAGTGTATACTTTTATCCTGAGTAAATTAAATCCCAAAAGTGAAATTACTGGATCATATTGTATTTCTATTTTAAATTTTTTGAGGAATTTTTTGAGGAAGTTTCCTCAAAACTATACTGTTTTCCTTAGTGGCTGTACCATGTCACATTCCCACCAGTAGTGCTTGAGGATTCTTTCTCTACATCTTTGCAAACACTTGTTGTTTCTTGTCTTCTCAATTTTAGGTATTCTAACAGACAGGAGGTGATATCTCATTTTGGTTTTGATTCGCATTTCCCTGATAAGTGATGTAGAGCATTTTCTTTTTCATGTGTTTATTGGCCATCTGTAGGTTTTCTTTGGGAAAAATGTCTATGCAGGTCCTCTGCTCATTTTTAACTGGACTGTGTGTGTGTGTGTGTGTGTGTGTGTGTGTGTATGTGTGTGTATTGAGTTGTATGAGTTCTTTATATATTTTAGATATTAACCCCTACTGGATATATAATTTGCAAACATCTTTTCCTATTCATTTCATTGTCTTTGTTTTGTTGATGGTTTCCTTTCCTGTGCAGAAGATTTTTATTTTGATGTAGTCCCAACAGTTTATTTTTGCTTTTGTTTCCATGGCCTTGGGAGATGTATCTAGGAAAATGTTGCTGTGGCTGAAATCATAGAGATTACTGTCTGTGTTCTCTTCTTGGATTTTTATGATTTCAGGTCTCACGTTTAGGTTTTTAATCCACTTTGAGTTTATTTTTGTATTTGGTGTTAGAAAGTAGTCTAATTTCATTTTGTATCCAGTTTTCTAGCTATTGAAAAAAGACTGTATTTTCCCCATTGTTTATTCTTATTTCCTTTGTCATAGATTAAATGACCACATAAATATGGGCTTATTTCTGGGCTCTCTTCTGTTCCACTGTTCTATATTTCTGTTTTCCTGCCAGAACCATACTGTTTTGATTACTACAGCTTTGTAATATATCTTGAAGCCTGGAATTGTGATACCTCCAGCTTTGTTCTTTCTCAGCATTGCTTTGGCTATCTAGGGTCTTCTGTGGTTGCATACAAATAAGTATTACTTGCTCTAGTTTTGTTAAAAAAAAAAGGCTATGATATTTTGATAGGTATTGTATTTAATCTGTAGCTTCCTTTGGATAATGCAAACATTTTGACAATATTAATTCTTCCAATCCACGAGCATGAAATATCTTTCCATTTGTTTGTGACATCTTCAATTTCTTTGATCAGTGTTTTATAGTTTTCAGAGTATAGGTCTTTCACTTCTTTGGTTAAGTTTATTCCTAGGTATTTTATTCTTTTTGGTGCAATTATAAATAGTGTTATTTTTTCTCTTTCTGTGACTTCTTCATTAGTGTATAGAAGCCCAAGAATTTCTGGGTATTAATTTTGTATTAATTAATTAACCTGGTATTAACCCTGCCACTTTACTGAATTTGTTTATTATTTCTCATAGTTTTGGTGGATTTTTTAGGATTTTCTATGTATAGTAGTATCATGTCATCTGCAAATAGTTTTTTTTCTTTACCAATATGGATGCCTCTTATTTCTTTTCCTGTCTGATTACAGTGGCTAGGACTTCTACTATTATGTTGAATAAAAATGGCAAGAGTGAATGTCTTTATCTTGTTCTTGACTTTAGAGAGAAAGCTGTTTTTTAGCATTGAGTATGACGTTAGCTGTGTGTTTTTCATATGTGGCCTTTATTATGTTGTGGTTTGTTCCTTCTAACTCCACTTTTGAGAGTTTTTATGATGAATGGATGTTGAATCTTGTCAGATGCTTTTTCTGCATCTGTTGAGATGATCATATGATTTTTATCCTTTCTTTTGTTAGTGTGGTATATGATGTTGATTGATTTGTCAATTTTGAACTATCCTTGCATCCCAGGAGTAACTCCCACCTGATTCTGGTGAATGCTCTTTTTAATGTATTGTTCTATGTGGTCCATAACTTTCTTAATTATCTTTGGCGGCCAGTCTAGTCTTTCCCAAGCATGGACCAGAGAGGCTAAAGAATGCTCTTTTAATCCTCTACTTCCAGATGCCATTCCATTTTGGTACTAAAAGCCAGATCTTTCTGTCACAAATCTATCATCCGAGATTCTACATTTAATTCTGAACTTTATCCCAGATCAGACTCCTGGGGCGATTAACACTGAAAGGAGGGTTTTTTGTTTTGTTTTGTTTTGTTTTGTTTTTGTTTTATGTAGAACCTTTCTAATAAGAGTTAAAAGATGGTCTTATTTCCCTTTTTTTTTTTCTGGTATTTATTGGACTCACTTGGGGAAATCCTCACAAATATGTTTAAAAACAATAAGTAGAAAAGCACCTCAAGGAAATGTATTAGCAACTATCATAAATGTGCTTTGCTTAAGAATTGTCCAGTTAAGTGGAAGGTACCAGGGGATGCCAATTATGGGAAAAGTGGACAGGAATGAGTAAAGGTGGAAAAAGAGAAAGAGCCCTGGATTGTAAGGAGTCAGCCTGGTTTCATCATGGTAAGGGCAATAAGGTTCAATGAGGAAAGACTTGGAGCAATAGTAGCTATCTCCCACAAAGCTTTGAGCATGTTATCCATTGTCTTCTTTTCTCCTATCCTAGAATCTTTGCCTAATATCCCCTATTTTCCCATTCCTGCTTCCAATTTTTTTTATTCTACCATCTTTTAAAACTCTCCTATTACTTGAATATACCAATAACTGCTATCCCTTCTTACCCTTGTCTTCTATGTAATGAAAACATTAACACAATAAATATTTCAACTTTTTTGATCAAACATATATGAATATATTAATCAAAAGTAGAGTCATAATCCAGTACTAGCTAGGTAACCTAGGATAAATTATGTAATCTCTTTATGTCTCAGTTTCTGCATCTGGAAAGTAAGAATTTTAATAATGTTTATCTTACAGAATCTCAGATTTTTGAGGTTTTTATTTATTTCACAGATCCCATTTTTGTTATCATAAATGAGATAAAGAATACAAAGATACTGGAATTGTATCTGAGACATACTAAGAACTTAATAACTATGAGTAATAATAAATTTCTGAAGAAAATAATATAAGGAAACACTGATCTAGGGTCAAATATTTTATTTTATTTTAAAGTTTTTATTTATTTGAGAGAGAGAGAGATAGCAAGAGAGATAGCACAAGCAGTGGGGAGGGGGAAAAGCCGGCTCCCCACTGAGCAGAGAGCCCTATGCAGGCTCCATCCCAGGACCCTGGGATGATGACCTGAGCTGAACGCAGACACTTTACCAACTAAGTCACCCAGGCACCCCGTATAGGGTGCAAATATTTTATACATATATGCATATTCTGTTATTTTTAGAGAGGTCATTATTTAAAATGTTATTGATTAATAACAAATACGTGACAAAGACCTTTGCATAATAAAATAATCCTTCTTTTTTATACAAGAATATACATCTGGCTTTCCTTAAGGCATTGTTTCTTAACTTGGAACAGGTATCACAAACAACTTCAAAATATGATGAAGTATACGAAATCATTCCCAATTAGATACATATATACACAACACCATTCTGCTGATTTGGAATTCATGGAAGATTTAGTTCCCATTTTTGGAATTCACGGGAGCCCAAAACTCCAGGTCTAGGACGTTAGCTTTAAAGGCAATAAAGTAAATTAGAAATGTTGAATTTAAGATATAAACATGTAGACTTTTTCTTCTGGAAAAGTAATAGTATCTTAGGTATTGAATATGTTCATTAAATTGGCAATTGAAAACGATGGTCTGTAATTTCAACTCTAAGATTCTATATTCTTATGAAATAACTAGCTTCTCCAATTATTTTAAAATATGAGACCATTTTCTGTCACCTGCTTAGGTAGATATGAATGGGATGTTTCAGCCACACAGACTAAGGAAATATACTTTCCTCCTCTGACTTTTGACTTTTAAATTAGAGCAAGGCACAGAGAGTAAGAGCCAAAAACAAAGGATAAGAGGCTTGCTCTCAAAGACTAGGGGAACAATTAAGTAGAAATACAACTGGATATTAGTAGCATTCTTAATTTGAAGGACTCTGATTCACAGTAGGAAGTTGTTTCAGAATGTAAACCATTTTGTTTGTTTTTTAATCCTTCAGTCCTTCATAATTTTATCCTCGATTCCTGATATTTTAAAGTTGGTAGTAGTCAAGTTTTGTTATCTGTTTTGTTTTAATTCCCATTTTCTATTACTGCATAACAAATTATCCCTAAACTTAGTGGCTTAAAACAGAACTTTTTTTTTTTGAAATATCTCATGATTCTGTGGGTCGGGAATTCAGGCAGGGTTTAGCGGAATACTTCCTTTGCTTCATATGTCATTGACTGAAGTCACTCAGTGGTATTCAGCTGGCACATGGCTGGTCTGGAGAGTCCAAGATGACTTCTCCATGTCTAGCACCTTGCTCTGATGGCTGAAGGGCTGAGCTGTGCTAGGATAGTCAACTTAGGTACTTATCTGTGGCTTCTCCAGTAGAGTGGTCTCAAGATACTCAGAAAACTATCAAGGAAGCTTTAGGGAAACCTTTAAAGCACATGTTTCCAGAAGCCTCAGCAAAAGCTGCAAGGGTTCTTATGACCTAGACTTGGAAATCCCAACATGCCTCTTTAGCCATATTCTACTAGGTAAGCAGATCATCAATGCAAACTCAAAACCAAGAAGAGATTTTATACCCTATCTCTCAAAGGAAGGAATAACAAAGTATTTGCTATCATTTTTAATGTGTCACAAGCAGATACCCCCTAAACTTTGGGTCAAGAAGACTCAGTTAATCATATTTTTGGTTCATGGCTATGGCCTATCTGTCTGCCTATATATCTACCTACCTATCACCTATCTGTCCACCTATTTATTACCTTAATCCCCCACCATAAGCAACCATTTTTAATTACTTTAATTTGTATATTTTATTTGAATGTTTTGCTTAAAAAATGTACATTGTCTGGGGCCAATTTACTTTTAATTAGCATAAATGGTGTTGAGTATATGTCCCCATTTTCTTCTCTTTTTTTTAAAAGATTTATTTATTTATTTTAGAGAGAGAGAATGAAAGCAGGAGCACGAGAGGCAGAGGGAGAGGGGAAGGGAATCCCAAGCAGACTTTGTGCTGAGCATGTACTGGGCTCCATGCCACTACCCTGAGACCACTACATGACTGGAAACCAAGAGTCAGGCCCTTAACTGACTGCAGCACCCAGGCACTCCTTTTTCTTTTCTTTATAACACAAACATTATTATTTGAACACCAATTCCTGTTTACTACGTATATATCTGTGTGCTGCAAAGCCCTCAAGGTTGGAAATCCTCTGTATTTCAGCTATTCATTCTGAGATGGTTTTCCAAATGTAGCTCCAACTCACTGCCACCATTATTAGTTTCCTCAACAAATAATATCATCTATTCCCTGTGTGCCAAGCACTCTTCTAGGCAGTAGCAACATATATGTTCTTATGGACTTATATAAGAATGAGGAGGGGGATTTATGCCCAGGAGCAAAGTTTCTGGGTCAAAGAATTTTTGTCAGGTAGTTTTGCAGAACCCCCAAGTATCTTTTCCCAGGAGCCTATTAACTTTGTACACAGCTTTCTCATTAAGTAAGATTTTTTAAAAATTTTTAAATGTTTGTTTATTTTGAATATGTAATACATTCACATACTTCAAAAATAAAAATATAATGAGGTCAATATGGAGAACTCTTTTTTATTTTACATATTTTTAGTTTGAGTATAGTTAACCTAAGAGTTATATTATTTTCAGGTGTACAACATAGTGATTCAACAATTCTATATATTACTTAGTGCTCATCCTGATAAGTGTAGTCATCATCTTTCACCAAACAACATTTTCACAATCTTACCAACTATATTCCCTATGTAGGACTTTTCAGCTTCTTGACTTAACCCGTTTTGTAACTGGAAGTCTGTGCCTTTATAATCCCCATTTGTCAGTATGGAGAAATCTTGACCCAAACTAATTTCGTTAACCCAGCTTGTCTCCCTTTTTAAAATTTCTCCTGCATCCTTCCAGTGAGAAATCCTTGATTGTTATGTAATCAGATTCATTATTTTTTTTTCCTGCCTTTTGGTGCTCTTGAAGATCATTTAGGAAACATTTTCTAGGTCTTTTTTAGTTATTCTCTCTCTAATATCTTTGTTATGTATCACCTTATTATTGCTACTAGATATTGTCTTTATTTTATTCTCAACTATGTCTTGTTCTTTGTTTTGTTTTGTTTTGATTTCCAGTATAGTTGACATACAGTGTTATATTAGTTTCAGGTATATAATATAGTGACTCAGCAATTCTATACTTTACTCAGTTCTCATACAATAACTGTAAACCCTTATGTTTATATATATATATATATATATATATATATTTAATAACTGTACTCTCCATCACCTCTTTCACTCATCCTCTGACCCACCTCCCCTCTAGTAACCATCACTTTCTTCTCTATAGTTCAGAGTTGGTTATTTGACTTGTCTCTTTTTTGTTTTGTTTCATAAATTTCACATATGAGTGAAATCATATGGTATTTGTCTTTCTCTGACTTATTTCATTTAGCTTGATACTAACTCCATCCATGTTTTTGCAAATAAGATTTTAATTCTTTTTAATGGCTGAGTAATATTCCATTGCATATATACGTATTTGTAGATATCCATATATGTGTTTACACAAATATATATATATCTATATATGCACACATATGTACCCCATCTTCTTTATCAGTTCCTCTTTTGATGAACATTTGGGCTTCTTCCAAAATATGGCTGTTGTAAATAATGCTGCAATAAACGTAGGGTAGATAAATCTTTTTGAATTAGTGTTCTCATATTCTTTAGGTAAATACCCAGTAGTGTGATATCATATGGTAATTCTATTTTTAATTTTTTGAGGACCCTCTATAATGTTGTCCACAGTGGCTGCATGAGTTTGCATTTGTACCAATAGTGCATGAGGGCTCCTTTTTCTCCACATCCTCAACAACACTTGTTTATTGTGCTTTTACTTTAGCCGTTCTGATGGTGTGAGGTAACATCTTACTGTGGTTTTGATTTGCATTTCCCTGATGATGAGTGATGCCGAGTACCTTTTCATGAGTCTGCTGGCCATCTGTATGTCTTCTTTGAAGAGATGTCTGTTCATGTCTTCTGCTCATCTTTAATTAAATTTTTTGGATATAAGCTCTTTATATATTTTGGATACTAACTCTTTACTGGATATGTCATTTGCAAATATCTTCTCCCATTCAGTAAGTTGTCTTTGTTTCCTTCATGGTGCAGAAGCTTTTATTTTGTTATAGTCCCAATAGTTTATTTTTTCTTTTGTTTCCCTTGCCTCAGGTGACATATCTTGAAAAATGTTGCTATAACCAATGTCAGAGAAATTACTTCCTATGTTCTTTCCTAGAATTTTTATGGTTTCAGGTCTCACATTTAGGTCTTTGATCTATTTGAATTTATTTTTGTGTATGGCATAAAGTAGTCCAGTTTCATTCTTGTACATGTAGCTATCCAGTTTTCCTAACACCATTTATTGAAGAGACTATATTTTCCCGTTGCTTATTCTTGCCTCCTTTGTCTAAGATTAATTGACCATATAAATGTCAATTTATTCTGGGCTCTCTTTTTCTGTTACATTGACCTGTGTCTCTTTTTGTACCAGTACTACAGTTTTGATTATTACCACTTTGTAGTATATCTTGAAATCTGGGATTATGATGCCTCCAGTTTTGTTCTTTTCAAGATTACTTTGTTTATTATCTTTTGTCATTCCATAAAAATTTTAGGATTATTTCTTCTAGGTCTGTGAAAAATGTTGGTATTTTGGTAGACAGCTCATTAAATCCATAAATTGCTTTGGATAGTATGGACATTTTAACAATATTTATACTTCCAATCCAGTAGCATGGAATACCTTTCCCTTTGTTTGTCATCTTCAGTTTCTTTCATAAATGTTTTATAGTTTTCAGAGTGCAGGTCTTTCATCTCCTGGATTAAGTTTATTCCTAGATATTTTATTATTTGGGGGACAATTATAAATGATATTGTTTTCTTAATTTCTCTTTCTGCAACCTCATTGTTAGTTGTATAGAAATGCAGTAGATATCTCTATATTGATTTTGTATGCTGCAACTTTACTGAATTCATTTATCAGTTCTTGTAGTTTTTTGTGGAGTCTCTTTGTTCTCTATATAATATCAGTTCATCATTTTACTTATTCCTTCCCAGATTTGAAACCTATATTTTTCTTGTCTAATGGTCATGGCTGGGACATCCAGTACTATGTTGAATAATAGTGGTGAGAGAGATATCCTTGTCTTAATCCTCATCTTAGGGAAAAGTTTTAGTTTTTCACCCTTGAAGATGATACTAGCTTTGCTTTTGATATATGGCCTTTATTGTGTTGAGATATGTTTTCTCTAAACCTACTTTGTTGAGGATTTTTATCATGAATAGATGTTGTTCTTGTCTAATGCTTTTTCCGTATCAAAATGATCGTATGGTTTTTATCCTTTCTCTTGTTGATGGGATATATCACATTGATTCATTTGTGAACATTGGACCACTCTTGCATCCAGGAATAAATGCCACTTGATCATGGTAAATACTTTTTTTAATGTAGTGTTGGATTCTATTTGCTAATAACTCGTTGAAGATTCCTGCATGTTTATTTATCAAATATATTGGTCTTAGTTCTTTTTTTTTAAGTATTTTTATCTGGTTTTGGTATTGGTAATGCAGGCCTCATGGAATGAATTTTGCAGTTTTCTTTCTCTCTCTCTCTCTCTCTCTCTCTCTTTTTTTTGGAATAGTTTGAGAATAGGTATTAACTCATTTTTTTTTAAAGTGTTATTTATGTAAGTAATCCCTATACCCAGTGGAGCTTGAAGTCATAATCCTGAGGTCAAGACCTGCATGCTCCTCTCACTGAGCCAGCCAGGTACCCCAGTATTAATTCTTCTTTAAATGTTTGGTAGAATTTGCCTGTGAAGCCATCTGGCCCTGGACTTATATTTGTTGGGAGTTTTTGATTATTGATTCCATTTTATTCCTGGTAATTGGTCTGTTCAAATTTTCTATTTCTTCCTAATTCAGTTTTGGGAAATTTCCTTTTTTCTAGGAATTTATCCATTTCTTCTAGGTTGTCCTGTTTGTTGGCCTAACTATGAATTGTTCCTTCTAACTTTAAAACCATATGCAAAGGTACAAATTAGCTTTACTGTTTGTTAATAGATTAAATCTGATCTTGGTCTTCTAGATGTTATTGAGCAGTGCAATGCCTGAAGACTTGTGTTTTTACATTGTGTTATATTGAAATGACAAATTTCAAAAAGCTTTTCCAATGACTTGGCTGATGCTATCTCAGCATCTTTTACAAAGCTCTGGTCTGTGGAGATAAATTAGATTGATTTGCATGAGGGGCCCATGGCCTTCCCAAAGGAGTCAATCTTCTTTCAAGTTCTATATTTATTGGGTTATACTAGCATGGCCATAAGAAAGTAACTAGGTTGCAGAGATGATAAGGAAGACCAGTATGCCAGTCCTGACCCTGAAATAGAAAAGGTGGGAATTGATACAGTGGTTCTGGTGATGGATCAAACATAAGGCCACCCACTGTAACAGAGTAATCCAGAGATTGATTGCTCCCTGGAAGTAATATGTGATCACTTGGGACTATCTGTGGGAGGGAATACTTCAGTTCTGCCAAAGCACTTTGGACATGGGCTCCACAAGTAGTAGTTAATTTCCAACGAAGAGATCCAACCTTATCTGTGACACATTTTAACCTATTAAAAGTGTTTGCCTCATTTTTATTCCTGTCTCTTTATAAGAAACCCAGCCACCATACCCCCCCCTTATATCCTGAAACTGGTGGTTCCATTGTAATCAAAATCTCCACCATGTCATCTCTATAAGGCCAAACCCTGACACATATTAGCTCCCCATGGAAGTGGTTGGGTGAGAAAATAAAAAATGTGTCCTGTTGGAAATCCTATACCAATAGAATAGGAACATCCTCATCCCTAAGCCTAGGCCTGAGAAATGAGCCAGGCCTTCCTTACAGGAGAGCAAGGTACCACCTCAGGGCTCATGGCCATGCCAGAACAGAACGTTTTGCTCTTGCTCTTAATGTGACACACAGTTAGTTAAGGCTAGCTTGAGATACCAGTCTATGGGACTTTATTATGTAGCCCTAAATAAGACACCACTGCATCAGAATCTGCCTTTTATTTTTTTAATGAAGTGTAATAAATATACAGTGTTACATATACAGTTTCAGGTGTACAAAACTGATTCAACAATTCTGTATATAACTCAATTTAACCGTTCTAAGTGTAGTCAAAATCTGTCACCATACAGTGTTATTACAATATTATAGTCCCCTTCATCTATTTCTCCCACCCCCACCTCCCCTCTGGCAACCACCAGTTTGTTCTCTGTATTTAAGAGTCTGCATTTTAACAAGATATCTGGTGATTCTTGTGCATGTTTAAGTTTGAAACAATTATTCCATCTCTCTCTTTTTTTTTAATCTCCTGGTAGGCCCTCTTGTTTTCCTCTGACCCCTGTAATGGGTGCACAGGTTTTTCCAACCTTGTACCCCTTAATTATAAAATTATTAAGCTTTATAATGTGATTACTACATGAAAAAAGAGATTTAAGCCCAAAATAATAATAGCAGTACAATACTATTAAATTTGAATGTAGGATCAGTAACCAAAATTCCTTACTTACATCTACATTAAAGGGACTAGATTGGGCTCCTCTGGATTCAAGCACGTAAATTCCCTAAAGGTAAACGAGGTGAAGTCCTGAAGGCAATAGATCTTGCTACTATTGGCACTGGCTTTAAGATTCATAGTCTAGGAACTAAAATTTCCCTTTAACCTTATTTTTGTAATTTATTTTTAAAAGGAGGCATTTCCTTTTAATTATGTGTGATTTGTTTTACTTTTTCAATCTGGTAGATAACTAGCTTAGACATTTAGAGATCAGTTGTGCAGGTAAGCTCATTATCCTGGGGTTATTTCAGTGTGGGTCCAACCAGCTAAATGAACATCACCTGGCAACTCAGAAATGAACTCTGAGGACAGTGCCCAGGGATCTATGTTTAAAAAGCCCCCAGCTGCTTCTAATGGGCACTACAGCTGAGAAGCACTCTTATAAACCCTTTCTACTCCATATGTGCCAGGTACCGACGCCGTCCCTTGTGCTTGTCGACAATGCAGTTTGTCTTCATTCCAGACCCACTGTTGTGGAACTGAATGTTTGCGTGTTTTCAAAATTCATATGTTGAAATCCAGACCTTCCCCCACCAGTATGATGAAATTGGGAGGTGGGATCTTGAGGGAGAAAGCTAGTCATGAGAATGGAGCGCTCATGACGGAGATTAGTGCCTTTATAAAAGGAGCCCACAGAGCTTTCACGCTTTCTGTCTGCCCTGTGAAGATATAACAAGAAGTTGGTAGTTCACGACCTGGAAGAGGGTTCTCAATGGAACTGGACCCTGCTGGCATCCTGATCTCAGACATCAAGCCTCCACAACTTTGAAAAGTAAGTATCTGTTTCTTATAAACCCTCATTGCTCCCTAGTCTATGGTGCTTTGTTAAAACAGCCCTAAGACACCACTGTAACAGAATCTACATTCTAACAAGATCTCTGGTGATTCTGGTGCATGTTAAAGTTTGAGAAACACTGGGTGCCTGGGTGGCTCAGTGGGGTAAAGCCTCTGCCTTCGGCTCGGGTCATGATCTCAGGGTCCTGGGATTGAGCCCCGCATCGGGCTCTCTGCTTGGCAGGGAGCCTGCTTCCTCCTCTCTCTCTGCCTGCCTCTCTGCCTACTTGTGATCTCTGTCAAATAAATAAAAAAAATCTTTAACAAAAACAAACATACAAACAAAACCTGCCATCCAACATTTGTCAGGAGGACAGATTTCAAATTAACTATGAAAATAGAAAAAAAAATCCTTAATATCTGTCATACAAAATTCATTGTCCACAAAGTGGACAAACTCACATTGTCCACAGTGGTTTAAGTCTTTCAGGTTCCAAGGGCACATTTGCAGTGAGGTCATTCCGACTTGCCCATTGGGGGTCCCTGTTGCTTTAAATTTGACACTCTGTTGGATCACTACTAAAGGTTCCTTTAGTTTTGGAGGATAGCTGGTAACGCCTTCTTTGAGTGCTTTTTTTAGGTTAAAATTATCTCTGCTATAATCTGTGTTGGGGATTTGCCGTGAAATTCTAGTTCAGTGCTGGGGAATAACTAAGACACTTCCCTGAAGAAATTACTTATCAGTTGTCCTTGGGCCCAACTCCATTAGGAGATGAAGTGTACCTTTATTTGGATAAGAGTACTCTTTAATTTCAACAATATACAGTCTGTCTCTGTTCACCGGGTTTCCAGAACTTACATAAATGGCCTTAATCAGCAAAATCATTTTTGCAATTTAAACTCTCACTAAAAGAGTACTGTTGTTGTTTAATTTGTGGGTTCTACCAAAAGTCTTATTGAAGTTATTTAAGGGATACGCTAATGACAATGTGCTCCTCTGTATAAAGTCTATTTTTTAGATCAAATTAGAATGCTAGAGAGCTGTAAATTTTATCATACCACATTGGCAGAATTCTCTTTTCTGAATTCTCGTTTTGCCTTCTAATTTTATCAGTCATTATATAGTCCATGCATTTTGTTTTCTTTTGTTTTTAAGATTTTATTTATTTGAGAGGGAGAGAGCATGAGCAGAGTGGGGTGGAGGGAGCAGAGGGAGAGAGATAAGCCGATTTCCCACTGAGCAGAGAGCCCAACGCAGATCATTCTCAGGACCCTGCGATACTGATCTGAGCATAAAGCAGATAACCTACTAAGCCACCCAGGCACCCCAATTCATGCATTTTGATTTTCACTTTTTTTTGTTATTTTGTTAACTTCCTTTTCCTCTTTTGTATTACATTTACATTCTACTAATTTATATTTAATTAGGGAAATAGTACAGAAGACTTGTTTTTATTATGAAAGCCAGCATTGGCATGATAAAGTACAGTTTAAAGAAAAAAACAAACTAAATATACTTGTATCTAACATGCTATTTAAAAACTAGGTACTGATTGTGCCTTAAGGGAGTGAGAGCATGCTCCTTTACACCGAGTGGGAGAGGGACATGCAGACTCCACATTGAGCACGGGGCCCATTGTGGGACTCAGTCTCGTGACCCTGAGAACATAACCTGAGCCAAAACCAAGAGTTGGATGTTTAACCAACTGAGCAACCCAGGCACCCTTGGGTACATTTTCTTAATTGCATTGTCTTGACCATCTTGCTGCCAGAGTTGAGTACTATCTTAAATTTTGTGCTAGTATTTTTCTTCTTTCTTTTGATGGTTTTACCACATACTTGTTTATTTGCTTGCCTTTGATCTTTTATATGTAAACTGGAACTATTTTTTATGTATTCTCCTGGAATGCATATTTTTGCTCAATGTTATGTTTCTAATATTTACCCATACTAGTTCATTTGCACTGCTGCATAGTGTTTTGCAGTATAACTATGTCATGAAGTGTTTATTCCTGCTACCAAATATGGATATTTGGGTTGTCTTCAACAATCACTTACTGCAAGCAGTGCTGCTGTGAACATTCTTTTACAAAACTCCTGTTGCACAAGTGTAAGAGATTCTCTGGGGCTTGGGACTGCAAGTGTGTGGTGTACAGACCAGCAACAGCAGCATCACCTGGAGCTTATTAAAAAGAGCCCACCCTAGAGCCACCAAATCCTAACCTCCATCTTATTCTATCCTGTGTCTATTAAAGTTTGAAAAGCACTAGTCTGTGGTATATACCAAGGGGCGAAATTACTGAGCAAGTAATTTTTTTACAAGATAAAGTTCAGTGTTTTTCTGAAGTTGTTTTGCCAGTGTATTACTGCCCACAGAGTTCCCATTGCCCCAGTACTGTCACTAACAAGGGTATTTTCAGGCTTTAAAATAGTGTAACATGGAAGCATATTTATATTTTGCCGATTATCAGTACCGTGTAAAAATGCGATCGAGGGGCGCCTGGGTGGCTCAGTGGGTTAAAGCCTCTGCCTTCGGCTCAGGTCATGATCCCAGGGTCCTGGGATCGAGCCCCACATCAGGCTCTCTGCTCCGCGGAGAGCCTGCTTCCTCCTCTCTCTGCCTGCCTCTCTTGCCTACTTGTGATCTCTGTCTGTCAAATAAATAAATGAAATCTTTTAAAAAAATGCGATCGATATTTATCAGTTTTCTATGCAGTCATCTTGTTAACGAGGTTAAGCATCAATTGTTGGCCATCAATACTTCTTCTTAAAAGCTTGTTTATAATCTTACTAATTTTAAAATTTTTTGATCCCTTATTGATCTTAAGGTATTCATTGTGTATTCTACTACTCTTTGTTGTTTATAGGCATGGAAAATATTTTCACCCAGTTTATGGCTTGTGATTTTAATCTCTTTGAGGTTAACTGAAAGTTGTTTGTTTTTTTTTTTAATATAGTCAAATTTATCAACTTTTTCTTAGTGGGTAGCAGGTGTTTTGTTGTTGTTGTGCTTGGCCAGTTTGGTTTCTCTAGGCATCTAGTCTTCCACGTTTTTGGAAGGAGAAATCATAGTGAAGTTCTCATATCTAGACCTATAACCCCCTTTATAGCCTAGCTTATTATTTCCCAGCAGGAACGTACAAACAAGAAAAAAATAGCTAAATGAGAAACAAAGATCACTTATTAGAGCCAGGCACATCTAATTACCCATCCAGAGAGTAAGATTCCAGAGAAGATGCAGTCTTACCTAGGAACCCAGTGAGAGGCAATTGAAACACACACATACTTTCAAGCAGGAAGAATGACCAGCATGCGTTCACTAATCACCAGCGAACAGGCAATGCTAGAGAGACTAGATAGAGCCGCTGTTCCTCCTTGTCGCCACTAAGAAATCCACCATTAGCATAACATGCTCAGTGAGTGTTTGGGACTGATCCCCATCAAATTTGCAGTGCCTGCCTCCACAGCTGGGGGTGAAAAAAAAAGCCACAAAGGCAATGTAATTAATATAAAATTCTCATGTTCCTTCCCCTGTTGGCCAAAGCAAAAATGGTAAATTGACACAGACAGTAGTAACCTTCCTCCCCCAATATATACATCTGTTTTCTTTTCTCTCTATGAACCCATTGTGCTATGGTCAATTAAGAGTGAAACTAGTCTGATTCCCAGCTTCCTCTCCTTCTGTGTATCCAGGGACCAGGAGTTTGGGCATTTAGCGCTCCCAGAAATCTCTGAAATATATCTCAATGAGAATATCAATTTTTTCACTCAGACCATACCACACCATGGATCAAAAATTCATGCCTTATTCTAACCCCCATTGACATTAAGTTCAGATGTGTTATTCAGTATAGTTCACATGACATTACACAGGTTCAAATAACAAAATGACCTAAAGTATGAAATAAGATGACAAGTATTTAACCAAATTTAAACAATGTAATTTATCCCTCCTATTACCATACTTACCATTGTTTTTAAATCCTCCTCCCTTTGTAATAATGTAAATTCAAAAGAATTGCCGTACAAATGTTTTTCTTCCACAATCTAGGATTTCCCTTGTCTCGGCTGGAGGAGTGACAAGGACAAAAGATAATATGACAGAAGTAGGATTGAAGGAATTAACATGACTGGGCACTTTGTTATTTTGTCATTATGAGGACTTAAAGAAAAACTTATAGCTCATAATAAATATTCCCTTTAAAACAATTTCTTTATTAACATGAGGTGCAAAATAAAACTTTAATCAAGGCATTGGCTATACATGAAACAAAAATAATGTAAGGTTTTGAAAATGGAGAGAAAAGTATGTGGCAAGATTTTGGTGAGGTTATCTCTGAAATAATCTATGTAGAAAAAATACATTAAAAAAACCACATTTTTAAAATTTAGAAATGTCCCTGTACTTCTATTTTTCAAAAATATCATTTTCATTACAAATAGCAACTCCCCTAGAATTTTAATGAAAAAAAATTTCTAGGAGGACCTGGGTGGCTCAGTCAGTTAAGCGTCTGCCTTTGGCTCAGGTCCTGGGATGGAGCCCTTCATCATCCATGGGGCCCTCTTTCTCCCTCTCCCTCTGTCTGCCACTCTGCCTGTTTGTGCTCTCTCTCTCTGTCAAATAAATAAAATCTTTAAAAATAAATATGTAAATTTCTAGAAAGTTTAGAAAAAAATGAAGATATAATCCAATTTTGACAATGTTTATGCATTATTTTTTACACTCTGAATGATGCCTATCTTTATCAACAACATGGAGGTCTTAACATGTGGCCATCTGCCCCTGAGTAGTGAGAACTAATTTGAAATACCTTTAATTTTTTCTTTAAAACCACAAACCTCTAGCTCTGCAATAAGTTGATATCTGCTTCTTGCTGAAGACATAGAGAAAGGTAGATGTGTTATTTGTGAAAGAGATGAGAGCTCTGGAGGCAAATGCCCAAGGCAGTCTTCATTAAGGAAGAATTCATTTGACGAGTTTGAACAATTTAAAACAGCAGCTCTGTGTTGATCTATTTGGGGCTTGAATGTAGTAGTAGTGGGGTACGTAATTTATCTAATATTTAAAATTATTAGTTCTTGGATTTAGCATTCAAAATACCCAAACTTCTCACTCTTTACTAATAGTCCAGACACATGTAGCCTCTGTATCTTTATGCATACTCTTATTTCAGTCCAGAATGCCCTTATCCTTTATTCATCTGAAAAATGCCTTCAAAATTCTGTTCAGCTGCTACCTTTGTGCTGAATATTCTCCTATGACACTTAATGTAGGTCTCTGAAGTTGCATTTATAACTATGTGCTTTTCTTTATATCTTTTACTTAATTAGGAGTTCCTCAAGGATGAGGACTTTGATTTATTCATAGGGCTTTGCCCAGTGCCTGGCACAAATGCTCTTCTATGTGTGCACAGGAGAATAGGCAAGGGATAAATGAATAAATGAATGAACAGAATAATAAAAATAGTATTTATTGATTCAAACACATTTGAACACTGTGAATTTATAATTTGTCTAATCACCCAATATTGCCTAGCAAATAAATTGTTTTAGGCATTATGATCTATAAGAAAAGCTAGTGTTTGGAGGCATTAAAGAGAAAAGAATTGAGTTTGTTGCTAAGCTACTATAAACATGAATGTTGTATATGTATATGAACGCTGTGTTAGAGATAAAAATATACTTTGCCAAGTCTAGAAATGAGGAACATAGACACAGACTTTGCCAAGTCTAGAAATGAGGAACGTAGACACAGACTTTGTAGCTAGATGGTTCAAGTACTGGTTTTACAAGCAAGACATCTCTAGTTTTGGCAAATCCTTGACTCTTACTGAACCTCAGCAACTTATCTATAAAATGGGAATAATCAATTCTGCCCCTGCACCCTACAGAAAAACTGAGTATCTAACCAAATAAGGTATTTAAGAAATTCTATATGGTCTGTGAAACTCTGCCACGTGGTTTGCAAAAGAGATACCCCTTTTTTTTTTTTTTAATGTAGTATTCTTTACCGGACCCAATTTTCCAGATGCAGAGAGTTCAGACAAACAAGCTAAAAGGCCTCTTTACAAGAATATACTGACTTCTTCTGGGTGCTCACCCAGCAAGAGAAATCACCAGAACGTGGTTTGGGCTAGTTTTCTTGTGCTCAAACTTGTCAGTAGCTACGGCCTGTGCTTCCGTCCCCTAGACCCAGATTAGTGGTGAGGTGTCTGTTGAAACTGGGGAAATTTATGAAATTATATTTAAGCCTAAATGCAAAAAATTCATTGGTTGTTTTTTTTATTTGTTTTGCTTTTTTTATCTGACAAAAGAAGAAAATGAAAAAAATAAGGACTCTATTTACTCATACTTGTTTTCAGAGCACATAGATATGTGCTGCCTGCTTTTGGAAGCCTTCCTACCTCACCCAGTTCTCTTTCCTAATTTTTCCTGAGCAGAATCACTCCATTCTCCATGCTTCCGTAGAATTGCTTAAACCTTGAATTTAAAATGCCACATGGCTTGGAATTACTGTTTATGAATCTACCTCACTGCCTCTCTTCCCGCCAGCCTCCAACAAGGAAGATTCTTAGGAGGCTTATCTCCTCATTTTTGTATTACCAAGACCTGCCTAGCTCCACACCTAAGACTTAGTAGGGCCTCAAGAAATACTGACTCTTGAAAAATGATGCTGTTTTAAACTTCAGGCCCATTAGTATTAAGTATGCTCTGAAAGAGGCAAGGAAAAAAGAGGGCTTGAATACATGGCAGAGAATAGGGAAGTGGGGGAAAAGAAAAATCACTCAACTTTATTTTTCCGCAACTTTGGTAATAATGGAAGGCTGTATAGCTGCTTCAGCCTGGTGCTGTACAAATGAGGGTTTTTCATTTGAACCAATGCTCCCTATTCGCATGGATGCATTTATGGAAGGGATATAACAAAGAGCTGTTCCAACAAAGGCCATTATGAAGAAGGGTCCTAGGAGTCTGTTATTCAGCTTAATATCCTTGGTGTTTTGGCATTGGAAGGAGTGGGCTGTAAAACAAATAGGAAACTTCTTTGTGAGAGAGAAATTTATTTTATTTGTACAAAAGGGAGAAAAATCTCAGCCTCTGAAAGGAGAGGGGAAAAAACTGGAACAATGTAAGAGAAGTGTGATGTTTTTGGAATGGTGACATTATTTAAAGTACTCAAGATAGGGGTAAGGATTTCAAATCCCTGAGCTGGAAGAAAATTAGGTAGTTCTAATCATCTGGCAATAAACTGGAGTTGTAATGAAATGTATATGAATAATTTTGTCTGTTAAATCTTAAATCAGTCCCCCCCCCCCACCTTTTTAACAAATGTTGAACAAATGTCCTACTCCTATTCTCAGTGTTACCCCATCGGGGTGAATAGAGGCAAGTCAAGAAGCAGTTACGATGCAGTTGAAAAATAGGATATAGGCTGAAAGAATGTGCAGCAGAACATAGAATAGACCTTCAGAAAATAGTTTTAGTAGGTCAGAGCAGTCTTTCTGAGTGAAGTGATTTCTAAGCAGAGACCTGAATGATGAGCTGAAGTTAGCCAGGGAAAAAGGAGACTAGTGGGAAAATGGAGTTTTTCTGTCAGAAAGATTAAAGTCTGTCACTGCAGAGAACTAAGAGAAAGCATGATGCTTTCCAGGAACTGAAAGTGAGAAATTTGATACGGTTGGAAGAGTTACAGCAGCATAGAATTTATCTCACAGGGCAACTGGGTGCCATTGAAGAACATAAGTGGAAAGTGGATTGATTTTATTTTGAAAGATCACCCTGGCTGTTACATGGTAGAAGAATTGGAGTGGGCACGAGGTTGAGAGTCACAAGGTGTGGCGTGTTCCACCAAGGGCAAATGGTGTTGATGGGCTAAATGCGTACAGTAGTGAGAATAGAGAGATGTATGTAAAGTCCAGGAATAATTTGGAGGTAGAACCAACAAAATGTAGTGATCATTTAAAAGCTTTAAATTCAGAGAGGGAAAAAGTCAACGATGACTGCAAGTTTCCTGTTGCAAACAAGTGGGTGGGTGGTTACTGCCTTTGCTTGAAATGGGGACCTCAAGGAAAAGTTCTGGTGTAGGGATTGTGGGGCTTAGATGATAAGGACTGAAAACCCACATAATTTTTCAACATTGTTTGCTGTGTCATACTTATTTACAGCTTAAATTTTTCCAAGGCTGTGAATGCCTCTAGTTCCAATTCAGTTTAAAGGGTGTTTATTGATTTCTTGGACATCAGTGACTTATCTCAGTGGATGTTATAAGAATCCATAATGAACTTAGAGTGTGTAGAAGGCTACGGTATCCTATAGTTTTTCATAAGTGCAGGCAGAAAAAAAAATTCTCAAGGTAATAGTGATAATGATTTTAAAAATTTGAGAATAGCTTGAGGAGTCCTATCTTGAACATTAGTGGAATGAAAAAACATCTTATTTCCCTGTTTTGGCAAAGAAAATCTTATGGGGATCTTCTGGAATGTCATTTGTAAGGATATAGAATGGAATGTTTAAACGTTCTGTGAAAGAGCAGAGAAAAGAAATGTCCATGAGGAACCATAACAGTGAAAGTTCAAAAGCAGTATAAATGACTGCCTATGTGATTGGCAGCTCCAACAGAATGAACTCAGCTGTCTGTGAAGCTTTGCAAGTTACTACAATTGTAGATAAAAGCCTCCCTGATATTATCTTCCATGATTTGTATCCAGGCAAAGACACTAGATTAGTTTCATTTGTGAAAACAAAAGGCTGGTTTCAAAGGAAGCATCCGCTGCCATTTGCAGATTTGGGAGGAGCACAACTCACTTTTTCCTTTAACAGGGAGAAATATTCAGCGTTTTAATTTGTCTAGGGGAAGGACTAAGCTGCTAATTGCCTTTATAATAGCAGGAGATACTGATTTAGCACTATTAGTAGCCATTGCTTATTACTGATATTTTAAGAAACTTTTTGGCATTTCTTTTATAGTTAAGCAGAGATAAAAAGAATTCATTGCTATTTCAAATGAATTCACAACTAATATTATAATATAAAATAATGGGGGAAATAGAACGATTTTATGGAAAATATGTCCATGTAATTAGAGACTTGCAAATCTTGTTCTTCTTTCAATGAGTATGTTCAACAAATGGCAAATGCTAAACATCATTATTTTGAAACTGAAAATATAATTGTATTTCTTTCAGAGAATAAAGCTTTCTAGACAAAGCATTTATGCATTTAATGCAGCACTAGAACAACTGGCTAAAAGAATCACTTTAATCACTAAACCACTTCACTTGATCATTTTTAATAATTCATATTTTATCATACAATGAATGTCTGTGCAGGAAAAATAGAAATAAAAAATACATTTTTAAAAAGACAATGAGGAAAAAAAGAGGAAAAAAAAGACAATGAGAAATAACTGCACTCTAATACCAGTGATAATTGCTGTGAACATTTTTGTACATATTCTTCTAATCTCTAGATAGAAAAAAGGAAAACAATTAACTTACATACCTTGAACATTTTCTCATTCAGAAATTATATTTGTCCTTCATTAATTATGACTGCATTAGGTTAAATTATGTAGATTAATCAAAATTATTTGAACTCTAATGACTGGGATTTTAGGTCATTTTAAATATGCTAAAAGCAGTATAGCAATGAATATTTTGGAACTAAATCTTTGCATCCTTAGTCTAAAATATTAGAAGTTACAATGTTGAGATAAATGGTAAAATAAAAAAAATTGAGTTTTTTCATGATCTGACAACTTTATTCCTTATTTTAAAATATTTAAAAATAAAATAAAATAATAAAATTATTTTAAAAATAAAATAAAATAAAATAAAATAAAATAAAATATTTTAAATATTTAAAATATTTTAAAAATAAAATATTGATGCAGAGTAACATTAGTTCAGTATGAAGAGACGTTACAATACCACACCAAAAAAATTTAATATGGGTTTCCTAATTCCAAAGTAATATGTATTTACTGTAAAAACTTTACATAGATATGGAAGATAATTGCTTTATAAGTATATTATGAGGAGGAACGTAAGGAAGAGGGTTAGGTGGGGCTTTTAGCTGTGTTTGTAATGGTTTATTTTTTAAAAAAGAGATCTGAAGTTAATACAGTAAACTGTTTGCCTTTGTTACACCTAGACTTATGGGTACATAATTTCTCTATTTTTTTAATATTTAAAATTTTTATATAAAAATATATAAAACACCCATGAAGTCACTACATAGGATACTCATTCAGCATTTCAGTGTTTAGCCTTCCAGCCTTTGTTATATGAATAAGCAAATACGTATTTTGTTATAAATGTAGAATTATATTTTTTATATTTTTCTTTGAATAATATACATTTCCACAAAACATAGAGTTAAGTGTTCTAGATTAATATATATTATTAACATTGTTCTGTTTTATTAGGCATTGTGACTAGTTTTTTTCTTTTTTTTTTTTCCTGTGAAAGTTAATTTTTGCAATATTGGTTTAAGTGTTACCAGAATGTCTTACCAGAATAGTAAGCACAAAATTACACTTGGAATAACCAATTTAAAAATCTTTGCTAACTTCATAGGTGAGGAGTCTCTCATCATTTTCATATGAAATCATTTTCTTTTCTCAAATGTGGAATTTGTTTCACTTGCCCAGTTTGAATGGAAACATTTTCTAATAGCAGTTTGTTTTAATTAGGTGTGATAAAACATGTGGGCATGGAAATGACTGTCAGAAAGGAAGAAGTTTGTTGTACGCACAGATCCCTGGAAACAGGCACAACATGGAGGGGTCAGTCAGGAGGCAGAGGGAATGAGACTGTGTATGTAAGAGTCTCTAATCGTGGTTTCCATGGGACAGAACAGGCAAGGCAGGTGAGCAGTCCTAACAGACATGTACCCCTGGGGCTATTTTAATGTTTTCAGCAGGCTCTAGTATACAGGGACTCTCCCTTGTTATCTGGTACCTAGCTCTGGGTGAGTGGGGTAAGTGGATATTTAGCCCCTGGAGAACCCTATAATAGTGTGAGAGCCCTATAGAAGAGTTCCTGGCTGTGTGAGCTCTCTATCTGTTGGTTTACACTTGAAAGGCATGCTCCCTAGTAGGTTGTTTGCTATCTCCAGACATAAACTAATTCTGGAAGAATCAGTCCACTTAGGGTTGGCAAGGTCCCAGACATTAAAGCATTAAAATACAGAAAATAAAAGGCATAGTTAATAGAAATTGGTTATTACATATGATGCTCTTAATGAATGAGTGGAAATGCGTAATGCACGTGACGATGAAGGGAACCGGGCCAAAGATAACACGGTTGTGAAAATTAGTCATTTATTAGGCAGATGTTTTCTGAGCACCTACCACACGCTAAGCATTCAGTCAGGCAAAATTGGGCACAGATCTGCTTTCACTTAACTTACACTCCTGAACTTAATTTTCAAATGCATCATACTAATGTAGCTTTCTCATACTTTATATTAACACAAAACGTTTCAAAATCAGAGTATTTAATATGCAGATGGTATATCTATCATTATTTCATTATCTTCTGTGTATTCTGTGTATAATTGTTTAGGCTTTCAGGCTTGTCTTACTCTTTAACAGAGATAATAGTATTGTATAATTTGATCATAATTTGAAGGAACTTGATAATTAGCAAGCTTTTTTTTTTGTAGTGGCTCTATAAAATAATAAACACATTTTAAGCTAGCATGAAAATGTTCTGGTCAGTTCAGTACTTACCACCCTCCTTTTGTAAGTCAAGAAGTGTGTTGGCCAAATGGGATGCTTGAAATATCTCACTATTTGGAATGAAATTCCAGGGTCTCTTCTCTAATTCTTACACAGACCTATTTGACTGGAGATAGTGAAAATAAGGATTAAAATTTGCTATGAGAACATGGGTAGAATTTTAGCTTTGAACTGTGTTCAGTTCATATATAGAAATAAATATACACTTTAGTGACAATGGATTTTAAATGATTAGATTTTCCAAGGACTAATTTTTTTTTTTTTTTTTTGGCCAATTGCTGACTTAAATTCTGATTGCCGAGGAATGATTTGAACACTTATTAGTGGTAAAGTTTGTTGAGAGTCAAATTTTGGGACCTGAGCCTTCTTTCTCTGTGTATATCAGAGTTTCTCAGATTGATGACTTATTTTCCAATCGTTGGAAGGAATTTTTATGTTTAATCTACTGGAGGTTTATTGTTGGTAAAATATACTTTCAGTTGCAATAGATGCCTTGTAAACATATATTTCATGTTTATCACAAGAATATTTTGCAGGTACATTGGGTGATTATTATACGAACTGATTTTAAAACGAGCTCCCATTTCTGTCTTCAAATGATAGATGTGGAAGACACTGGAATATTGTACGTGGCTTTAAGTAATAGAATTTGTTGAGACTTAAACCAGCCAGCATGTGTTATTCTCATTGTCCATCTCTTAGCAGATTTATTTCCATTGTCCCAACTGTCTAACTTGTTTGGAGACCAAGTTTCCCTCATCCCCCATCTTCTATTTGCAACTCCACTAATCATCCTTGAACCCCTTCATTCCTTCTCAGCCTTCTTCATTGGTGTAAGACACATAAATTCTTTAAAAGCAGCACATGAAAATTATTTGGCTTTTAATGCTATTTGGCATTGTTTCATTAATGATTTCAACTTAATAAAATGGCCTTCCAATTCATTTCTTTTTTATTGTTCCTTGTGTCACGCAATATACCGTATTGATGTTGATGGTAAAATTGAATTTTTTTCAAGACTTCTCTTTCTTTTCTTCTTCCATAGCTGGAGAAAAAAATCAATATACCATCAAACTGAATTTAGATTCAAAATGAGTCCATTAAATTCAGATTATAGCATCCGTGAAACAGAAATAAATATGTGAATATAATTGGGTCTATAGCTTATCCTAAACTGATTAGTAGAAATAAATATAATAACCTCTTTATAATGATCTCATGTTTAATAGCATTTAATAGTTCAAAAATACTTTCAAAAACACTATATTTTATCTCAAAATAATCCATATGAGGCACAGTATTATTTTACTTTATTATACATATATATATACTTTACACACAAAGATACATGTATGCATATAAACACACATATGTAAAATATATCATCTTTTTTTAAATGTATTTATTTGACAGATATCACAAGTAGGCAGAGAGGCAGGCAGAGACAGAGGGGGAAGCAGGCTCCCTGCTGAGCAGAGAGCCCCATGCGGGGCTCGATCCCAGGAGCCTGGGATCATGACCCAAGCCGAAGGCAGAGGCTTTAATGCACTGAGCCACCCAGGTGCCCCTAAAATATATCATCATCTCATTTTTAGTCATACAGATTAAAATTCAGGTGACACACTTTTGAACTTACCCAAGTTCACACAGATAGAAAGTGACCTATCCAACACTAAAGCCAAACATTCATATATCCTGATCTAAACTTTGTTCTACTTTTTTAATAGGAAATATAGGCATGCACAGAAGGGGGGGAAGATCTACCACAATTCCAGCACTAAAATGTCCAGCTATTCAATAAATACATTTTTGAGTTCCACTATGCCAGGTACCATTCTATTTTAGTAGGGAGAACCACAATGAAAAAGAAGCAGATGAGCATCACTGACCTCATTGCATTCTAATAGGCTGGTTTAAGTAAAATTATGCAGTATTTGTGAAGTAGTAACAATGTGATGGAGAAAAATAAAGCAACAAAGTGGAGATTGAAGATGTGGGATATTGGATGAAATCAATCAGTAACGGGAAATGTCTCATTGAGAAAGTCAACATCTGAGTGAAAACCTACATTACAAGCATTAAGTACAGTATTCCAGACAAAGGTGTGACTTCTTGCTTAAAGTACAGCAAGGAGACTGATGAGGCTGCAGCAAGTAAGTATAAGAGCTGAGGAAGATGAAGTCAGTAAGTTGGGGGCAGGGGAAATAGGGGAAATAGGGACTGTGAGTGAATTATATAAGACAAGGCAAGGACTCTAGCATTTTCTCTGAGTGAAACTGAGCCATTTCAGGTTTTGACCACAGGAGTGACATGATCTAACTTAGACTGGAACAGATTACTCTGAATCTTGTATTGGGAATAGAATGTGGAGAGCTGGGGGTTGGGGGTGGTGATGGACAGTGGGACCAATTGGGGGCCTATTGCAATATTTCAAGTGACAGATGATAATAATGGTAATGTGAGATGACATGAAATGATTGTATTTCAAATATATTTTGAAGATAGAGCCAAGAGGATTTGCAGGTAGACTGAATATGTATTGCAAGGGAAAGAAAAGAATCAGGATGACTCAGTTTTTGGCCTGCACAAATAGAAAGAGGAGTTTCCATGAATTAGGCCAGAAAGGGTAGGAGAGAAACAATTTTAGAAGGAAGATCATGAGTTTAATTTTGAGCACATTAAATTTGAGATCAACTTCAGACATCCAGGTGGAAATATTGAAGAGGGTTTTGAGATATGAATCTAGGGTTCAGAAAAAGTTCAGGCTGAAGATATCTATACATTTGGGAGTCGTCAATCTGCAGATGATTTTCAGGTCAGAACACTGGATGAGTTCACCAAGAGAGTAGGTATAGAGAAAAAGAGATCTAGTAAGAGTTGAGTACAAATGCAGTCCAGAGACACTAATAATAACCATTATCCACCTCTAAAAGATGGTTGAGTTATTAAGTTAGCACATAAGGGAGAAAAACTATATAGTAAACATAATCTTGAAAATTCCCTAAATCACCCACAGATTCCGTGTACATGGCTTGGTTTATACCCGAAGTTGGCAAACTATGGCCATGGGACAAATCGAGCCTGCTGGCTTTGTTGTTGTTGTTGTTTAGTTTCTTGTTTGTTTTTATGGCTTGTGAGCTAAGAATGTTTTTTACATTCCTAAATGACTGGGGAAAAAAAAGAATAATATTTTATAACATGAAAATTCTATGGAATTCATATTTCAGTATCCATAAATAAAGTTTTATTACAACATAGCCATGCTCATTTGTTGATGTATTATTTAGGGCTGCTTTAGTGCTACAGTGGCAGAGCTGAATATTGCAACAGAGACCGTATTTCCCACAAAACCTAAAATATTTACTGTTTGGCTCTTTCCAGAAAAATATGACAACTCCTGGTTTATACAATTCTCTACATTTATATGCATGTAAAGAGCATTATATAATTAAGAGTGTGTGTATGTATATATAAGATATTTGGGATTTTTAATTTTAAAGCTATTTTTTAAATGGGTTTGTTTTGTTTTGTTTTGATTTTTATGGAACATGCATTTAATTTGCCTGAGTTAAGCTTGCTGAACCTTTACCATGTCTTGGGCATCTGCTGTGCTGCAAGTGCTTTGTAAATTTTAAACATTTGCTATGACTTTGGTACTCCCATTTTATGGACAAGAAAGTTGAGGGTCAGAGAGATCAACAAGGATATCAGAATACAAAGTCAGCTTTAAGTCTGGGATTTCTTTTACTCTACCACAGTCCTAACACGTGGAACTGCATATATGGGGTATTAGCACCTGACATACTATATGCAGGTCCAGCAGGTCCTCTCAAAGAAGACACCAGAGATTTGGAGAATATTCAAAATTGAGAGAAAGGCGAATAAAATGGCTTTTTAGAAACACAATATTAGGGGCGCCTGGGTGGCTTAGTGGGTTAAAGCCTCTGCCTTCGCCTGGGGTCATGGTCCCAGGGTCCTGGGATGGAGCCCCACATCCCATCGGGCTCTCTGCTCAGCAGGGATCCTGCTTCCCCCTCTCTCTCTGCCTGCCTCTCTGCCTACTTGTGATCTCTCTCTCAGATAAATAATAAAACCCTGAAAAAAAAAAACCCCACAATATTAAAGACAATTACCCACTTTAGAATTGTATGTATTTACTCTGAATCTGGAGATAAAATGATAAGTGACACCTTCCTTGATTCAAAGAAATTTTCAAACCATTGGTCAGATAAGAGGCAACTTTGCTATAAAGGAGATACAAATGTGTGATTTCATAGACCTGAACACTAGAATACTAGAGCTATTTTAATTTTCTATTCTAATTTTCATTAAACTATTTTAATTTTTATTAAAAAATACTTTGATCTTTATGCCTAGCCTCTAAAATTTATGTCAAAAAAATCAATCAACAAAGTACAGTCATGCCCTTCCCCAACATGCCTTTTGTTGCATCCGTCAAAGGGTATCCTGACTTGAATGAGCCTTACATATGATGAGATCCTGGAAGTTGTAGGTCATCTTGAATATGCTATCCCAAATCATGGCTACAGCACTGTGTGCAGTGAAGCCAGTTCAGTCACAATTACTGGTATGATTAGAAAAAGAGTACTAGAGATTTTTGGCTGCATTAAATAAGATAATTCTGAAAACACGTTTTAAAAATATGAGCTATTCGAACTTGGGAAGGTAGTGCTGTTACTGTTTTACTGGGCCTGATTGAACCCCTGAGAATATTTTGCATTTGAGAAGATATGATTCTGTCACTTACTATTTATAGGCAGAATACTTCAGTGTTTTTGAGTGGCACCTCAGTGGATTGGAAATAGGAATATGGCTCCAAATATACACTATTTTCTCTCCCCTTTGTAAGTCTTATGACCCATGACTTGATAGACTATTTCTAAAGGAGGGTTTTATGCATCCTGTCTCTGTGATCTTTACAAATCCTTTATCAGGCAGTGACATTAACCTCAATTCTAAAATTTTCTGCTTTTAAAGCACAGAAGACTTTGTTTGCAAACTAAACTGCATAATTACATGGTGTAAATTTACAAAACTTAAAGCAAATTAACTCCTACAACACAGCGCACAAATAGAAGTTCCTGTTTGTTGTCTGGCCTGACAAAGACTTTTAACATGCCATTATGTTGCTGTTACTGTCATCCTTTTATCTTCAGACTAACAAATAACATTCTGACAGTGTTAAAGGACATCTGAATTTTTCTGCAGAAAACAGCCCTTGAGCTGACATCAATGCTTTCACAAAGGAATAAAATAAAACCGGCAAAGATATTAACTTGACATCATGGGGGAAAATTGTTAGAATGGATTTATATCCAGACCCATTATCCCATTTAATCTTTGCAAAAGCCATGTGTTGTAGGTATTACTGTCCTCATTCTTCATATGAAGAATCCAGCTCAAGATAGTTGGATAGTTGAATACTTTGCCTGTAGCTACACAATTAAGAAATGGCAGAGGCAGAACTAAATCCAGGTTGTCTTACTCCATTTTTCATTGTCTTTCAAGGATGCAGTCTTGCAAAACTAGCACCCACACATGAAATCCAAGTACTCTTATTTCTAGGGCATTCTCTTTATGCCATCAGCATTAGTCATTAACTACACAGACAAAAATTAGATAATACAATAAGCTGGAGAGAATTATAGAAAGGTATATTTTGACAACAGATGGAGGGATAAAGGAAGCAGGATAAATTTTGAGCTTGAGAAGTTACCTGGGATCAGGTGATGGGTGCCAGGACCATGAGAAGATGTGTTAACGATACTGTGGTTAAAAATATGGAAAGATAGACTCAGAACAATATGGGATCATTGCTAAAAACAAACTCCATATACTGTACAACTTTGCTTCAAATTGGAAATGCTTGAAGGTTTGCTCTTGGGGAATGAAGTCAAGAAGATTAGGATTTCCCATGAGCAACTTTTGTATATCTCCCGAGATCAAAGAAACCTTAGATAAGTATACAATCACTGATCACTTGACTCCTAACAGTGCTATTGATTGATGTGATTTCTTCTAGCCTTTGCTATTCTTTCCCAAGACCTTAGTAAGTGGAAAGTACATAAAGAGTTCCCATGAGGTACCTGGATGGTTCAGTCAGTCAAGTGTCTGACTCTTGGTTTTGGCTCAAGTCATGATCTTATGGGTCATGAGATGGAGCCCTACATCATGCTCCGTGCTCAGCAGGGAGTCTGCTTCCAGATACTCTCTCTCTCTCAAATACATAAATAAATCTTAAAAAAAAAAAAAAATCCCCAAACACCTGGAGCATGAGACAAATGGTCCTCTGAGATCAAGAACAACCCCAGGGAAAGAATTCAGCCTCATCGGATTGTTCAACTTCCCATGTTCCCAGAGTTGAGAGTTTTCCCCTCACAAAGAAGTAGCCAGGCTCTAGGAAACCTGTTAACTCCATAGAATATTCTGCAATGATTAAACATGTTCGACAGTTTTATACTGTTCAAAAAGTAACTATATCTGTAATTGCCTATTGAGCACTTGAAAAGTACCTAGAATGATTTAAGGAACTGCCTTTCACATTTTATTTTATCTTAAATAATGCAGATAGCATAGCTCCAGAGTACAGAGTAATGCTTAACCCAAAGCAAAGACCTTAAATCAAATCACTTTTGAGACCTAGTGAGGAATGCAGTAGTGGCACAAACTCCCAGTAATAGTGGAAGTTCTCTCTCTGCTGGGATCGCCATTGACTCTGAATGGAGATCCTCAGAGCTGGTAACTACTAACAGAGCCTCCGATGCAAATTCCCTTCATTGTAAAGACTTTCAAGTTCAAGTTTCCACCTCTGGCCTTCTTGGCAATTACTCCAGGAATCAGCAGAACATTTTATCCATTGTTGTCAAAACAGTAAAAACTTAAGAAAACTTCCTTTGTATGTGTTCATCCTCTCTCTGTGCACCTCATTCACTGTCCAAAATCTCCATGAGAGCCTATTTGCATCCAGGCTGGCAGAGTGGGAAGTAGAGAAATAGTCAAGAGACTGAGGCTCAAGCCCTGCTGAAGTCTTTATTGGCCTTGGTATTTGAAGAAGGAAGTCATCTAACTTCTTTCAGTCTCTGTATCCCCATCTGCAACAGCACAGTAATATATATCTCACAGACTCATTGAAGGGATTAGACGAGAAGACATGTATGACAGCGCTTTACAAAAACAAATGTTAGGGGAATGTCAAAAATTATAATTACTTTGTCAGTTGTCCATTCTTTCTTTGATAGACTTGCCCCTTCCCATTTCTGAAGTTTCATCCTTAATAGCACATATTCACAGCAGACATTGTATTTTCCGTTTTTAAATATAACACTGCATGCATTTACTGCCTGATGTATATATTTTCTCTTAGATTCTGATCAAATACCCATGTAACTTAGTTTCCAGAAATACTCTCAGAAAAATACTTAATATATAATTGTTGTAAATAACATGTAGGTTCCATGTGTCTCATTCTGGTGTGAAATTTCTGTCAACTACTCCAAACCTGTTCATCTAGTATCCAGTCATTTTATGTAAAAATTATTTTTGGGAATAAAATGTCATTCAAAAAATTTGAAAGGTAAGGGAAATTCAATGTTTGAACATTAGAGTTTATTGGTCATCATGACTTTTTATTAACTATTCATCAAATTTTAAAATAATAAGACATTAATCCTGTCTCAATATTTTAGTTTACATGCTTGGATTAAGAAAAATTCTGAGGTGCCTGGGTGGCTCAGTGGGTTAAGCCGCTGCCTTCAGCTCAGGTCATGATCTCAGGGTCCTGGGATTGAGTCCCGCATTGGGCTCTCTGCTCAGTAGGGAGCCTGCTTTCCCCTCTCTCTCTCTGCCTGCCTCTCTGCCTACTTGTGATCTCTCTCTGTCAAATAAATACAATCTTTAAAAAAAAAAAAAGAAAAGAAAAATTCTGGATATTTTGTTTTATGTTTATTTAATGGTTGTGTGTCTTCTGTTGTAAAGTCTATTTTGATTTTGCCCATTTACTTATCAGGGTCTCCGTATATTATCAGTTCATGGGAGCATATACTATATGAAAGAAATAACCCTTGATTTCTCATACCTGTTATAAGCATAACATTTTATTCCAAAATTTTTTTTTCCCTATTTAGGTAATGTAGTTGGAGGGTATGACTTTTTAAATACTTATGTACTCAGACCTGCATTTATTATTCCTTGTAACTTTTTTCTATCTCTACTGAACTTTGTAAATCTTTCATTCGCCAATGGTTTCGCCAGTTATTGTCAAATTTGTTCTCTAACCATCAGTTGCTTATATATTTTGTTTGTTCTTATCTCTGTCTTTGCTCATAATATTGAAGCTAATACATTTACAAAGTTGTATTGTCAGAAAAAAGGTCATAGTGTCAAACAAGAGTCATGAAAAAAACATTTAATCTTTTTGATTCCGCCCAACTAAAATGATGGACTGTGATTATAACCATGGATTTCCCATGAAGGCCAAAGGGACTATCCAAGTACTACAGTAGGTACTTGGGAAATGTGTGAGCTTATTTCATGTTAACTACAACTTTCAGAAATAGGTATTACTCTCATTCACAGAGGAAGCCGCAAAGGCTCTGAGAGGCTAGATGCTAAAATCATACCTAGACATTAGTGGACCTGGCTTCCTGATCCATATGCAGGTGCTTTAGTCCATGTTTCCCTCCCAGAATATTTCTAAGACCATTTAACCTTATCAGGACTTTTCTTTTTATCAGGTACATTCATGTTAGCAATGATTCAGAAATAGCTAATAATTACTGAGCCTTCCTGGGAAGCAGGTGCTCTGGTCAAGACTTGTAATGCTTTATCTTATTTTGGTATTGATCACAATACTATAGAATTGTATCACATCCCTGTTTTAAAGATGGGAAAACAGAAGCCCAAGGTCACATAATTACCAAGGAGTAGGTATTTATAATCTTGGTTTTGTTCCTAACTCTTAGCACTTCACATCTGTAGTCCTGCTTCAAATTTACTCTTTCCTGTCTCATACTTTAAACGACTTACCAGTCACTTTGGAGTGGAATGAATTGCTGCCCAGATAGTTTGTTGTTGTTGTTGCTTTAGCACATTTGCTTGATTAGGCACTTAATATATTCACTGCCAATTTAATAGTGTCAGTAGTGCTTCATAGTTTCATGGTGTTAAAAAATTTGGTTTCCTTGTTTAACTGTACTTTCTATTATTCAGAATTGAGAGTTCAGAGAGAAGAAACACCCACACAAGTGAGGTTGCCTAGCATGTACTAGAGCTTCTTTGAAAAACAGTGTGCATTCACTCCTGACAGGAGTGTTGACCCTGAAGTCTGCCATATTCATAACAAAGCCACAGAGTCTATTTCATGTTTGGGCCTGGTCTGTCTCTGATGTGCTGTGAGTTGCTTTCCAACTGTGTGTCCCAGCAGGGGCATCTATTTGAGGAAGTCCCAATACCATTTTATTCCAGACAGTAGGAAAGCCTTCACAAAGCAGTCCTTGACACTTTTATTCGGCAAGGTCCTGGAAATGCACTTGAATATGTGTCTCTCTGGAGTCTGCACATTATTCAGAGGTGAGCATTATGGATGAAAGAGTATAGTCAGAATCAAACAGAGCCTTTCCAGAACTTTCTAAAGGGTCATGGAAATGAAAAGGCTAGTGAATTCCTTCTAATAATTCTGCCTTTCTCTGTTTTTTCACAAGATTTTTAGAAATGAATACTGTGATTTCAGGATCAACTCTGTTGCTGATCTATTACAATACTTTAAATATGAAAGTATCTCAAATTACCATAATATTTGAAAATACCATAATTCATACTTGTTCTACTAATCAAATGCAATTTTATAGAAAACCAAGAATGTTCACATGGGCAGTCATCAGTAAACAGGTTTGTATAATCCAAGCAGAGAACCATAAAGTAGGGATCAAAGGATCTCCATTTAATTATCATTAATAATCAGGCACATGAGTGAGGGAATGAGTCAGTGAAATTACCCTGTTACAGTTTCTAGTCCATGACATGTGGATAAAATACAACTGTTGTATCTTGCTTATGGAAACACTGCAATGTTAATCTGAGTACCATGTAAAACAGTTTAAAGAAGTCTTAACAAAAGGGACTGACATGCAGGTTTTTCCTTAACCAAAGTATAGATGAACATGATAAATGTTTTTAATTATAAATATTTCCCTTAGAAGGTAGAAGAAATCAAAATCTTCACATTAAATCAAGTTATTCACACTATAAACACAATAACACTGCTGTTAGATCCAAAATTAAAGCTATCACAAGTCACTCTTTAAGATATGGCTCACCATGGCTTAATATACCACTGAAATCATTCATATTGGGAAAGGTCAGGGAACTGATATAAATCCAAACCCTAGGGTGACATAAGTGCAAAGAAAGAAGCCAAGAGGGAGGGAAATGGACATATCCAAAAGCTACAGTTAGGGAGATGTCCAGTTCCTATGTCTGTGGACACGGATAGGAGGTGTCCATCTAAGCCCTCAGTCAATGTAAAATGAATCCGGTGTTAAGTAACTTTGAGTCTTGCTCATGATTGCAGAGCATGGCAATGCTGGATGAGATGCAGAAAGACTGTATCAGTCAAGACTGCTGGAAGTATGAGGGCTCTGCTTATTAAAGTGGGTGCAGATCAAAAATAGATGTCCATTCTCCTAGGTGTTGCTAAGAGCAAGAGAGATTCAGTAACCTAGAGTATATGGGATTCAAGGACAAAAGAATAAAGCAGAAGCAACTGTATTGTAAAAGCATTAATTCAGAGTCAGTAGTAAGGGTGATTTTTATCTGTTCACTTCATTCAAAAAATATTCATGGAATCCCTACTATCCCTACTGCTTCTAGAAATATGGACTTAAAAGATACAGTAGCCTTCATATACTTGTATTCAAGTTAGGACACATGTTAGACAAGCAGACAGGAGTATTATGTAGCAGGAAGCACAAGGGGGTGGGGACCAGACAAAGGCTTACCAGAGAACTTCACACTTGAATCCTATCTTAAATAACCAGTAGAAACTAGTAGTTCCACTTGAAGAAGAATATGACAGAGGAAGTGTGTGTTTGTGTGTGTGTGTGTGTGTGTTATTAAGGTCTGGATTGTTAGAGAACAGTAAATAGTTTATTACTGAAGATTAAGCTATGTATATGGGAGTGGGGTTGGAGCTGGAGTGGGGAAGGTAGGGATGCAGATTTGAAGCTGAAGAGAAAGGAAGTTTATAGTTTCATGTAGGTTCGTGTACGCTGCATCTCTAGCTCTAGTCTCTATCACGAAGAACATAGGGAGACATTGAAGGACAGCAGTGACTTAGCACGGTTTAGTTCTGATTCAGTCTAAGTATTAATGGCAAGGCCATGGAATATCTTTTGGAAATGGTGTCATAAACATGATTTCATTATTTTGTAAATTCTCAGATTAAATAAAGCTGAGGAAATGTGTGTTTGAAAACCCAAGTTAGTATTATAATATTCTTGCATGTTGTGGAAGTTTGCAGTTGTGAGCTTTTAGAGCTGAATTGAAAAAAAAAATTCAATAAAGTCCAGAGCTCTATTTTATGAGATCACTCAGTCACTAGTACACAAATAAATCTCTTATAAGATTGTATTGATCCATGCATCTCTATCACAAGGAAAAATATAGGTTCTAACCATTTTGATCAATAAAGCAAGTAGTTCTATATAAGCATATAAAAAGGAAAAAGTATGATACATACATTAATCAACCATAGATTATAAAAGCTTCACCATAGAGCTTGTTTTTCTTTGAGACAAACAATTTACTAAATGCACCATCTCTCAGAAAGTCTAATTATTTCATATGATTTTTTTTCTACATTTCAGTTCTATGAGGAACATTTTTTAATACTTTTTCAGTGCTCTTTGATAATAATACAAAGCTAGTTTCCATACCGCTCCCCTTTAGGGAGTATAGTCACACAGTTTTAATTGGTTGTGATCCTTGTAACAGGCTATGAACTAAATATCACTACCCCTTTATAGTAAATTAACAAAGTGAAGCCTGAGGGGTAATAGAGATTCACCCGGTATCACTGTACTTGCCTTAACCTCATTTTTAAAGGTCAATCTGCCTTGCCTACGCTCTGATAACCAAGAAACTAAACCACAGCCCTGCCATTGTACATGACCTTCTACACCGCTACGCAACCTGCTCCTATTGTGGGCCAGTTTCTCCCTCCCTAGAACTTGGCTTTGATTCTCAGGTAAATGAAACAGGTATTTACTTTTTAACATCTTCTGAAAAGTAAAATGCATACCCTTCCAGTCAACAAATGCTACTCTTTACTGAGTGCTTCCTCATTATTACTAGACATAGTTCTAAGTGTGTCCACGCGTTATCTCATTTAAGACTTATAACCCACGAGGTAGGTCCTTTTATTTTTCTCAGTTTACAAATGAGAAATTTAAGGCAAATTTGAGGTAAAATAACTTCCTAAAGTCTACGCTGTAGGAAGTGGTGGTGCAAAGCTTGAATTTAATCTGAGTCAGTCTGACTTGGTGGCTCATAACCTTGCCCACAGTTCATCTCCCTCTCCTTTCCATAGCCACCATTATAAAAAATGATTCCCAATCTTATCAGAGTTCCTTTGGTGTACCTACTAGTATAGGAATCATCAGTGTCTCCACTTGATCTCCTCCAGCTCTGCCTATGAAAGCTTATTTAGTTAGCTTCTTCCAGCATTCTGAGAACTTGGCAAGTCCAGTACAGAGTCTAACTGGGAGATCTTCTCTGAGGAGCATTCAGTTGGTCTTAGTAGTAGTAGCTTACTAATCTCATTCTTCTGATTCCCTGGCAACCTGAGTCTAACTTTGATTGACAATTACTCAGGAATGGAGAACTGGCCTTTTTCTCTGATGACTGGGTAATTTTCTTTTAGAAAGTCATGGAATGATCATGAGTTTTGCACTACTGCGATCCCATTTCAAAGGTCAACTCAGCCATTTACTAGTTGTATGACTTTTGTCAAGTGACTTAAACGCTTTAAGCTTCATTTTACCATCTGAATAATAGGTATATAATGTATTTCTCATTGGGCTTTTTGCCACTTCAAACTAAATAATGGATATAGAGGGCATTAGCATAATGCCTCCTATATAGTTAGCATTCAGTAAACCTGTCTTGTTAAAATTCTTAACCCTATCTCTCCAGGCCAATTCTTTCTTCTGAGTCCAGCTCCTTCATGTCTGGATTCTTCTACTTGCATGCTGGTGTTTCCATGCCTGGGACTTCCCATTTGTTTCTAGGATACTGATTTTCTTCTTATCTGGATCTTTGCCATCAATCCTTCCCAGGCAAAAATTAGACTTAGTTGGAATTTAATAACAAATGTGTGATTCCCATCTTCTGTGGGCTGATTTTGAATTTACAAACAACTTTTAAGCTTTAGTCCCCACTCACCTACAAGTAGAATCATGCAACCTAGGCTTGCATCCATACCCAGCCCCGCATCTTCCCTCTTCCCAAACTCAAGTGGTATTGCCAAAGACATATTCATAGCGTACTAAGTATTTTCACATTTGCCATCTCATTTGATTCATGCAATAAGTCAGTTGAGGAATTGTAGCTGGTCAAATGAAGAAATAGAGACTTGCCTTTTGAAAATAACATTTAGTTGAACCATATGAAATTGCTGATACTTGAGCATTATTGGCCTGTGCAGATAGTTTCTTATGATTCAATCTAATACCTAAATATGTAACATATGAGTTCTTTTTCTTAGATTAAATAGTCTTGGTTCTTGAAATGCATCAACAGAAGTACATGTAAATGTCACTCTTCATTCTGACAATATGCTATTGGCCACACTGAAATGAGAGAAGCCATCTTTAAGCTTTCTCCTTTGGCACAAAGGATGGGATTCTATGGGACAGATGCTGCCTTGACATCATCAACTAACACAACATGAAAGCTCCTCAGTTTCTTCCTTCTCTCTAGAACTCAAAAAGCTAAATTCCTGGTCATGCTTAGAAGGTGGCCTCGATCTTCTTACCTGGTGTTACATTCATTAATGCTTCTTGAGTTATGTGTTCAGTAGAAGACTGGTAACCTTTTTGGAAACTTATAAATCCAATATATCCCTCTTAGCACAATGACTGACACATTATAGCTGCTTAGTAAATCTTGTTAACTGAATTGATAAATTGCCTAAAATAATTTATCAGGTACTACATAATGAATAGTATATGTATATTAAATGTTCATTTTTTTCTCTTTGAGAATAATTGACACACAATGTTACACTAGTTTCAGGTATACAACATAGTGATTCACTAGGTTTATATATAATATTGTGCTCACCACAAGTATAGCTACCATTTGTCTCTATACATGGCTATTAGAATATTGTTGACTGTATGCCTTATGCTGTCCTTTTATACCCCCTTAATTGATACATTCCATAAGTGGAAGGCTGTATGTCCCACTCCCCTTAATTCATTCTGCCCAATCCCCACCTCCCTTCCCTCTGGCAACCATCAATTGGTTATCTATATTTATAGGTTTAATTTTGCTTTTTGTTTGTTTGTTCATTTTTTTAAGATTTCACTTGTAAATAAAATCATGTGGTATTTTTCTTAGTCTGACTTATCTCACTTAGCACAGTACACTCTAGGTCTCCATGTTGTCTCAGATGATACAATCTTGCCCCTTTTATGACTGTGTAATATTCTATTGTGTGCAGTAATATATGTGTGTGTGCATGTATGCATGACATGCACACATGACATCTTTATCCATTCATCTATTGATGCACACTTAGGTTGTTTGTCTCTAGTCTACTGTTAAAGATGGGAACAGAAAAAAAGGAACTTGAAAGTAAATGGTTTTTTAAGTTTATTCACTGAGATATCTTCCTATATGAAATCAACAAGCTCATGTTACCCTTAGAACATCAATTTTTCTCAAAATAGATAAAATAATATACATCAATGATACTGTGCCTTGGGCACTTAAAACTGGTTAAGTGTTTTAATGATTTATAAGCACTACTCAAAAATATTGTTGAGAGACTCAGAATGCAAAGAATAATTATGATTATATTTGAATTAAGCTCAAAGCTTTTAACATGAAAGAGAAAGATAGTTGTTCTGTGAACACCCTTTCACAGAAGTGTTATCAAAGATGCATGGAAATGTACTACAAAAATACTGCTCTTCCTTTAGTTTGCAGAAACCACTGGGTGCCTCTAAACTTCCTTTAAAGATGTCATTCAAATGATTTCTAAAATCTTGTTGGTAAGTGTGGTGTTTGATAAAGAAAACATAAGTTTTTAATCTGTCATTATCAAACCAAGTTTAATGTATAAGATTTCACTGTCTACATATACACCATATTGAGGTGAAACACTCTAAATAATTGTGTTTTATGGGGCTATAGTGTCTTATGTATACACTTTTAATGTTCTAGCAGTAATGTGACCTTTCCATTGTTCTCTGGGTAAAATAGTACACCTTTTCCTCAAAATTTTATGAAAATTTTAAACATACAGCAAAGTTGACAGAACTTTACAAACAACTGTGTACTCAGCCACCTATATTCTCCTATTAACATCTTACTGTGTACTTCCTTTATCACCTACCTAACCTTTTACGTATTAATCCATTTTATTCTTAATCCATTTTAAAGCAAATTGCCAACATCAGTACACTTCCCATGAATACTTAAATATAATACTTTATGTAAATACTAAATATTTAAGTATTTAATACTTAATATTTAACATTAAATATTTAATACTTAAATACTTAAACAGCACTAAATACTTAAAGAGCACAGCTATAGTCAATATTTGTTTGGAGGGATTTTTTTTAGGTGAAACTTACATACAATGAAATATAAATATCGTGCATATTTCTGAGCTTTGACAAACGTATACAACTGTATAACCCAAGACTTTATTCAAAATATCATACATTACCATCACTCCAGAAGATTGCCCTTTGCCCTTCACCTGTCAGTCCCATCCTTCCAAAGGCAGCTGCAGTTCCAGTGCAACTCTAATGTGTGGTTTAGAACTTCGTATTAATGGAATCATATTGTATGGACTCTTGTCTAAGGCCTCGTTGACTCTGCATTTTTTTTAGATTTATCGCTGATATTGCATGCATTACTGGTCTTTTCTGTCGCTAAGTAGAATGCCATTATATGAATATGCTACACTTTGTTTACCCAATTAATTATCCTGTTAATGAATGTCTAGGTATTTCCTGTTCAATTTGGTTTCATTTTACGATTATGAATCAAAGTACTATGGACATTTATTTATGAACAAGTATTATTGTGAACATCTGCTTTCATATAATTTCCATAAATATTTAGAGGTAGAACTTCTGAATCATAGGAGAGATACATGTTTAAGTTTTATGAGAAATAATCAGGTTACTTTATAATCCCACCAACAATATATGAAATTGATGGTTGCCACATCTTCACAGAAATTAGATGTTATCAGTCTTCTGAATTTTTACCAATCTGGGGTATGGATGGTGGTATCTCCTTTTTAATTTTCATTTCCCTGATAACTAATGATGTTGAATAAATTTCGTGAACTTATTGGCCATTCGAATATCCTTACTTGAAATATCTCTGTACAAATACTTTCCAACTTTGAATAATTGAGTTGTCTTTTTATATTATTGACTTGTGGAGGACTTCATATATCTTTTGTATTAGTCCTTTGTCAGATATATTTTGCAAGTGTTCTCTCTCTGTGATTTGCTTATTATTCATTTTAATAGTGTCTTTTGGTGAGCAGAATTTTTAAACTTTTGATGTTTATTTTAAATGTATTTGATGTTTATTTTAAACTCTTGATGTTAATTTATCAGTGGTGATTTTATGATGTCCTAAGACTTTGCCTACCTCCATGTCACAGCCATTTTACTATGCTTACTTCTTTAAAAGCTTTATGGGCTTAGCTTTTATATTTAGGTCTGTGGCCAATCTTAGATTATTTTTTATGTGTAGGGAGGTAGGGTTTGAGCATTTCATTTTGTCTGTACAGTTATTTCAGCACCAAATTTGAAAATATTTTCATTTCCTTATTGTGTTGCCTTGGCATCTTTTTTGAAAATCAGGTATCTATTTAAGTGTATATTTATTTCTGGACTCCTCTTTTTGTTCCATTTATCTATATGTCAGTTCTTTTGCCTATACTACACTACCTTGATTACTATAGCTTTACAGGTCTTGTAGTGAGATAGTGTTAAGTCTTTCAAGTTGGTTCTTTTTCAAGACTGTGTTGAGTTATATAAGTCCTCTTGTTCTAATAGACCATTTAAAAAAGTAAATGCCTATTTTATCCTGTTGGGAGGCACAGCAGGGGCTAGAAAAGAATATTCACTTTAATACTTTCTAAAATAACAACTCAATTTTTGTTTTTCTTAAATGTCTCCATGTCTGAACATTTAACTTGAGTTTTGTCATTAATGGGTTGGTCATCTCAAGAAAATGCAGTGTTTCAAATATTTCCAGAGAGGGTAGAGATTCTTTGAAAGTTCCTAATAAGAAAAAAAAAAGAAGTTCCTAATAAGATACATTTCAATTATTCAAACATAATTTAAAATTAAAGTGCATTTCAATTATTTAAATATGATTTAAAGCAATGAAATATGTAAAACTTCTCAGAGGTTGAAAGTAACATGATTTCTGTATAGAAATGGATACATGAGACTTCTGATTGCACGAATGTGCCCGTTCTTGAAATGTTCATGTGTATCTGGACTATTTCTTATTTATCCTATACTCTGGTAACCCCTAAAATACCTGGTAGTTGTCTATGGACTTAATTTATCGGTGTATTGTTTATTTTCATTGCTGAGCCTGAAAGAAGATGCCATGTAGTCTTCATGAAACTGGTGGGAGAACCATGGTTGTGAATGAGACATGTTTAATTCTGGCACCTAATGGGTATTTGGTGTGTTTTCATAGCTGCTGTTGATGAGGGCCCCAAATCTTTTAAACCTTCTTAACTAGGGACGCCTGGGTGGCTCAGTTGGTTAAGCAGCTGCCTTCGGCTCAGGTCATGATCCCAGCGTCCTGGGATCGAGTCCCACATCGGGCTCCTTGCTCCGCAGGGAGCCTGCTTCTCCCTCTGCCTCTGCTTGCCACTCTGTCTGCCTGTGCTCGCTCTCTCTCTCTGACAAATAAATAAATTTATAAAAAAAAAAAACCAAAAACCCACCTTCTTAACTACTACATACATTGAGAGGTTGGATGTCCTCTATTATTTTGGACAATGTGATTATTGTTTCTTTTTAGGCAAATGTAGTTTATCTTAAACCATGTGAGATGATTTGCAACTTTGGTCGACATTGTTTAAAATTTGTCTTGAGGTAACATGCTTCAGATGTTGGTGGCTAATACCTCAAAATGTATATTATAGGGGCACCTGGGTGGCTCAGTTGTTAAGTGTCTGCCTTTGGCTCAGGTCATGATCCCAGGGTCCTGGGATCAAGCTGGCATGGGGCTCCCTGTTCGGCGGGAAGACTGTTTCTCCCTCTCCCACTCCCCTTGCTTTTGTCCCTTCTCTGTCTCTGTCTCTGTCTCTGTCTCTCTCTCTCTCTCTCTGTCAAATAATAAATAAAATCTTAAAAAAAAAAAAAAGAATGTATGTTACATATTACATTGCCACTGCTTTAAAAAATCATTTACATGAAACAAAAAACACGTAGCAGAAAAGTTTATTACAGAATTATGAAGCATTGATTTTCATTATTACTGATATCTGATCTGATAACCCTAGAGTTTATTTATAAACATAGTCATAAAATCTCAAAGCATCCATAGGACTGCTTTTTGTTTAGGAGACTGCATAGGATAAGAACTTTTCTCAAGTAAAACTATCTAATAATGTTCTAGAACTTTGGACATTATGTTCTGAGATCAAATTGTTTTTGATAATGGATTGTGAGGTCACATTTTTCCTCTTGCTACTAGTCTAACAAAGAGGGGATTTAAGTTTCCTCATTAGTGGTAGGAGTCAGAGTCTCAGCAGTGTTTCTTCCTGCCAATATCTTTAATGGCTATTTGTTCTTACTGAGACCAGAATTTCTTGTTTGTCATCAGGTTCCCTTTGAAATTAAAATGGTTTCACACATCTCAATTTGACTTCATTTGGGTCTGCTATTGTTCACTATATTTCTACTAAACTCAATTTCTAATGATTTCTCTTTGATCACCATTTTATTACTATTTGTGAGCAAAGCCTCTCAGAATTGGTTTAAAACCCTGTCTGCTTTATTTTCAACAAAGGTATCTACAGATCTTCCTATTAACTTTCCGTTATTCATCAAGTAAATTTAAATCTAAATGCTAGTAAGTAGATTTTTCTTAGCACTCTTTGGAATAAAACCTTGAAGAAATGTGCCTCCAGTGTATTATTCTGATTTTCTAAATTCAGACTCTAAAATCCTGTGTTTTCACTTAAGAGCCTGGGAATTGCCAGTTTTCAATTTGCTTAGATTGGATTTTAGTTATGAGAAACGTAGACCCATGGAAAAGTGCTTTTTAATCAGTTCTTGAAATCAATATAGCAATAAAGCAATGCATGAGAAATAAATTATTTTTAAAAAACCTTATAGGATGACTATCATGGAGCATTCGAGCTGATTTCATATTTAGGTGAGATATTTTATCACTTACACTAAATTATTCTGTTTAGGAAACCCTATACGGCTTTTGGTAAATAACCACTTTCCTCAATTTTCTATGTTAATATAGTCTACTTTAGACCAGTATTTCCCAAACCTGTCATTAATTTGCATTATTTATTATTTTTTGCCATATCCTAACCTTCATTTTTTAATTTAAATTGATCTCAAATCTCATCACAATTCAATTGAGCCTTAAACTATGAAATTATAGATTGATGCATATTAAGTACATATTTAGCTATTAAGATTTAAATTGGTATCTACCATATCACCTAGAAATCATGTTCTCCACTAGTGACACAGGTATCTGTTTAAGAAAAAACTTTTGGTTTCCTGTGTGACCTATATAAATATGGATATTTGACAAGACCTGTTTCTATTAACCTGGGGTCGATTGAAAAGAAATAGAGGTGTGGAGACTCAGGTAGTATGTTCAAATTCTTTAGTTAATTTAGTCATTGCAGGAGGCAATCATGAGGCTTTGTGTTGGTGGAGAAGAGTTGGAAAAAGACTTGACTTTGATATTCTCTATAACATGGGGCAAGCTACTCAAATCCTCTGATCTTTCGTGTTCTGCACCTGTTATAGATCTACAGTTATTTGAACTGAGCAGTATTGGTCAGGGATAGCTGATCATTTGTAGAGGTGATCAGGACATTCTCTAACACATGGATATCAGTCACATTTGACATTTAGCTGGTGCAACTGTAGGACTAGATAGATATCATCATTCCTTTTTTTTTTTAATTTAATTTATTTATTTGACAGACAAAGATCACAAATAGGCAGAGAGGCAGGCAGAGAGGAGGAAACAGGCTCCCCAAAGGACAGAGAGCCCCATGCGGGGCTCGATCCCAGGACCCTGGGATCATGACCTGAGCCGAAGGCAGAGGCTTTAACCCACTGAGCCACCCAGGTGCCCCTATCATCAATCTTTTGGTATATGACTTACAGCAGACAAAAAATGGCAGGATTCAGCTCTGTTATGTTAATGGCTTTATAAGATAAACTACTGATTAAGTGAGTACTAAATAAAATGAAACTGGTAATATTTTAACTTTCCTCATTTATTTGCTTCTAATGCTCTTTGGTCTTCTATACTGAGGTTCTGACTTCACAGATTTTGAGTGTTTCTGAGCTTTACATGGACTATGTATGCCCTTAAAACTATAAGTTTTTCTGTAGAATGTGAACATTTTTGTATATTGCCTAATAGAATTGCTTAATGGAATACCTCTTGAAATCATCTTATTTGCTTTGCCCTCACGGAGATGACATGGTGCACTAAACAGGTACACTAAAACCAAGAAGACTGCTCTTCCAAGCAGCAAGTTCTGTTACCATGGAAGAGGGATCCAATATCTTGGATTTATATTTCTTTCCTCTTACTTCTTCTAGTGAATCACTCATTTAGATAAGTCCGCTGTGTTTATCATAAAATGATTATTTTAAGTGAATTTTGCTATTTCCTAAGGAAGTTTTTTCTCTACTCCTCATTATGTGAACTCACAGTTGGTTACATTTTGGGGGATGCTTTGGTGAAAGAGCACATCATCCTATGCCAATTCTAGGTGCAACCAGAAAACTATGTTCACTTTTCTTTAAATTTTACAGTGTCTCATATATTAAAACAGTATCTATGTTCAAAATCACTTCCCTTGACTTTCCCATGCAGTTTAATAACTTACACCAACAATGGGAAACTTTATACAATACCACACAAAAGAATCTTAATTGGGGCTGTTCTGGTTTTGTTTGTCCATTCCCTTTGTGTGATTCCAATTTTTATACATCTAGCTTTACTACTCAGATACTTGCCAAGTGCAATCTCCAGCTCTTTTAGTCTATAAGAAGCTACACTAGAAGAGATGTGTGACCTGCATTCATTGTACTATGATTTTTTTTTTTACCTCACTGAAATTCACTAAAAACAGAACCTATTTTCAGCCATTCCTTATTTCAATCTACATTCCTTACCTGAATCACTGTAATAAAATAGGACAAAACAAATTTTGATGGACAATTTCGTCACAGTCCATCTGTTCGGTTATGCCATGTGGCAGAAACCTAGGCTTAGGTTAGATGCTGTCTAAGGCATCTGTCCTGCTGCTCATAGGACTGCCTTACTAAAGTGTGGAGAATCAAAACAACAAGGTATTTCATTTGTTTCTATCACTGTTGTTTGACTCCCTCTCCCCCGCCCCTTTACAGTGGGCCTACAGCAGCTGTCAGGCAGCTAGTGGCACCAGAAATGGGAGTTCAGATGGAGTTGGAACTAGGCCAGGTATCCTGCCAGAGGTAGTCATGAGGACAGAGCATTGGCGGGATGAGGCCAAGCTGTACCCCACTAGGGAGAACAGATTCAGACAGTAGAGACACCCCTAATATACTCCAGGTTCAAACAAGAGGGATAATTAAAGTGAGGGATCAGAGCCAAGAGTGAGCAGGTAGGCAGAAACCAGACCTGCACTGGAGCTTGTCGTAATCCAGCAAAGAGGACTGCTGCCAGGAGCCATTGTGCCTGGGACTGCCGTTTACCAAATGGAGGGCTCCTGAGATTGAAAGATCGTGATAATATTGACAACTACTTTGGTACTTAAAGACTAAAACTAGACCATGCTGAAACTTATGACTTTCTCCTTACTTTTCTGGTAATTTCCTCGGATCTCCTACTCAAAGGAAGGGAATCTGCTTGTGATTCATGGGTCACTTGTTCTTCCTCCAGAATGGCCTTGCACATTTTATTATATTTTATTTGAATGTAAACGCAATTACTGAGCAGTAAATAATGATTTTCCTTACCCATTGATTACTTAGTGCATGTTGATGCATTGATTTGTACAAGTCCAGCTTAAAATGGAGCAGATGGGTATGTAAAGTTTATTCAAAATCAATGTGAATTAGATTGCTGCTCCCCAGTAAAATGGATTGTAAGTTAGAGTGGCTATTTTCTTAAACCTAATGTGATAGAATGCTGTCTAAGGCAATCTGTTAAGGTGCACTGACTGAAAATGCAGCTCTTGATCTCAAAAATAAGCATTGCAAAAGATACTTTGATTTAATGAGCATAGATATAAATATCATTTGAAGGGACCATATTGTGTCTCGGAAAATGTAGTTAATGAATTTTAGCAAATCTCTGGGAAAAAAAAACTTGGCAATAAATCTTGTAAAAAAAGAAAGATAATCATATTCTTTTGGGTTATACAGTATTACATCGACTGCTTTTCTTCCTAGATTGGGTGTTTGCAAATATTCCCATATACATATGTTACAGTAGCTTAATCATTACTCTGAATACAAGAGTGCTGATGAGATGGCTTCAGTTAAAGGAAAATCATTAACATTTATGTCCTCATTACTGCTGTTGCTTACCATGTAAAGAAGATGATAACCCATATACAGTTTGTTGGTTCTCTATTCAAGCTTGTTCTTTAACACAAAAACTGTCTAAACATTCATGTTCCTGATTATTAAGGGAATAGGCAATTCTTTGTCCAGCTCCTTTTCCTAGGTAGATCTTGGAGGTTTGGAAAGTCCAGGCAGGAGAGAAAGGTGTCAGAGACAGTACAAAAGATGGGTTTTCAGTACAGGGTACCACTTTGGCAGAAAAGAAAACATATTCTAAAATGAATGTGGGCTTTTGGATTTCCAAAAAAACACTGGAAGTGTTGATCAATGGGTTGTGCTTCTGATTCCTTGTCCATTTACAGAGTGGTAGATTTGCAACAGTGTACCTGCATGTGGCTAGATGTCTCAAAGAAAGCCTAGTCTCATAAATTAGTTTACTCAATAATCTCTTCTTGAGTATATAATTTGTACCAAGTATTACACTGTGCACCAGGGATTTAAAGAAACATAAAGCAGACCTCCTGCTTTCAAGGAACTATTGGGTGTGAGATCCTGATAACTTTCAGGCAATGTAAGTCCTACACAAACTGTGTGAGTATAATGCTCTAAGAACTCAGAGGAGAAAGGGTGAGATGACTCCATCCAAGGGCTGTTACGGCATTTGAGTTGGGTCATAAAGATGAAATTTGGAGCATTGGGATAGCAGGGTGAAGATGGGATTGGTGAAAAAGCTGGGGAATTTGGTAAAGCAAGAGAAATGAAAACACAGTGCATAGTTTAGAAGGGTAGGTTATGTAAAGTAATTGGAGCGTGGAGCAGTTGATGGTGAAAGAAGATAGATCTTTTTTTTTTTAAGATTTTATTTATTTATTTGAGAGGAAGAGAGAGAGAGAGAGAGAGAGAGAATGAGAGGGGGAGATAGTCAGGGGGAGAAGCAGACTCCCAGTGGAGCTGGGATCCCGATGTGGGACTCGATCCCGGGAATCCAGGATCATGACCTGAGCCAAAGGCAGTCGCTTAACAAACTGAGCCACCCAGGTGCCCCAAGAAGATAGATCTTTAACAGACTGTGTTTCCTGTGTATTTTTCAGACTAAAACACCTAAAAAAGCATCTTACTTATTTTTGTCAGATTATTTAAGTTAGGGAGGATGTTATTGAGAATGTGGTCAAAACTTCTGGATGTATCACTGAATGGGCATATTTGTAGGTCAACAGATAGAACAATGTATCTATACACCGTGTGCATGTATGTGTGTGTGTGTGTGTGTGTGTTATAAACAATCCTTTCAAGTTCAGTGTGTGTGTGTGACCTAAATTATATTATAGCTCCAATTCTGAAACTGCCCAAATATGTGACTTCGGCTTAAGTTATCAAACTTTCTGAAATGTAACTAGGTGGTCTCTAGTATTTCTTTTGGCTGTAATCTTCTTTAGGGTGACCATACAATTCTGTTGTTCAAAGCAAAATATAAGGAGTCAGACTGTCTTGGGTTTGAATCTTAGCTCTAATACATACTAGCTGTGTAAGATTTTTCATTTTGTTATAATACAGGGTATATTCTAATCCTGATTCCTCTTGCATAAATTTGAAGTGATTTATAAAATTGAATATAATTTAATAATAATTTAGAAATAGTGCCTACCTCACAAAACTGCCTTCAGATTAAATGTAAAATGCTTACTTAGCCCATTTTCTGTCATGTAATGAGGTGCTTAACAGATGCTACTGATTAGTATTATACTAAATTGATTAGTAAAATAGCAATGTCCATTCAATTTCTTAGCCTTGAATGTAGAAAATCAGCCTTTTTTATTAACATTATTCATCTTAACCTTGGGCAGTGACTTCTAATCCTTGAATTTTAGTTCTAGCTTTTCTAGTACTTATGGTTTCTCTTCTAGTACTCCCCTAAGGCCTGATTTATTTTTAGAAAACTAATTAGACCCGTTTCTTAAGGTAACTCTTCCTTGACTGCAAATTTGATTTCGTTTATTCATAGTTCTGAGTAAGAAGTACCACCACTATTCAGCCCAGTCAAGAAATAGGAGACAAGGGGTAAGGTAAGCAGGCAGAATATGTAAAGACCTGGGTGGCCACAGAAAAAAAGATGGCACTCTACTATTATTGCATAAACATAGGCAATAAGAATCAGAAAGCTCCTTAGAAGTTTCTACTCTAGTACTCAGAAAATCGCCACAGATGCATCCCTCCCATCAAGAAGGGAGTCCAGTTTTCCACTTCTTGAATCTAGACTGGTTTTATAATTCGCCTTTGTGGCATAAGTAACATAAGGTAAGTTCTGAGCCTGGGACTGAAGAGGACTGTGCACCTCATTCCTCTGTCTTGGAAGAGAGAAGGCTTGCCATGTGAGCAAGCCAGTTCTAGCTTATTGAAAGGTAAGAGATACGTGGAGAGAGGTTTCACTTCATCGCAGCCTTCCCACCTGAAATCATCACAAACAAGCCAGCCCCTATCAGTTCAGCAGCTCTTCCCAAATGGAACATACCTCAATATCATAAAAGCCATCTACAAGAAGCCCACGGCAAATATCATTCTCAATGAGGAAAAACTGAGAGCTTCCGTCAGGAACACGGAAAGGATGTCCACTATCACCACTGTTGTTCAACGTAGTACTAGGAGTCCTAGTACCTAGTCCTAATACTAGCAGTCCTTAGCAATCAGACAACAAAAAGAAATAAAAGGCATCTGAATCGGCCAAGAAGTCAAACTCTGACTCTTTGCAGATGACATGATATTCTGTGTGGAAAACCCAGAAGACTCCACCCCAAAATTGCTAAAACTCATACAGGAATTCAACAAAGTGGCAGGATATAAAATTAATGCACAGAAATCAGTTGCATTTCTATACACCAACAGCAGGACAGAAGAAAGAGAAATTAAGGAGTGAATCCCATTTACAATTGCATAAAAACCATAAGATACCTAGGAATAACCTAATCAAAGACATAAAGGATCTGTATTCAGCAAAGTATAGAACACTCATGAAAGAAATGGAGGAACACACAAAGAAATGGAAAAATGTTCCATGCTCATGGATTGGAAGACCAAATGCAAGATGAAACTTAACCAGAAGAGAAGAGAAAAAAGCCCAAACTGGTGGCCTGTAGAGTTGTGAGCCAAATAACGGACTGTCATTTTAGACACTGTGTGGGGTGGCTTGTCCTGTAGCAGAAGTTAACTGCTATCCTTAGCAATGTGGGAATCACCTCCAAAATCTCTCCTACAAGCTTTTGCATTAAAGAAGAGATTCCAGCTTTCATTTTCTCCATATTTATTTTCATGACTGAGGAGACTCTGGGGGCTCAATAATTAGTTTAGATCAACCTTTAAAGTCTTTAAAATATTAAATGCATTAATTGAGTTTTCACCATAACAGACTTAAGTCACAAATAAAATTCATAGTCTGTTTTTCAGGTACTGAATTTCACTATGCATCTTTTAAATTGTCCAGAATTTTTTTTTATTTCTAATTTACTTGAACCCAGTGATATTTTCTAGGCTTAAGTGCATCTAATACTTGTGTTTTGTTGTTTTTTTTCTTACCCAATGTAACTGATGTCTGGGATTTGCTGAAGTTTTCTGAATCCAGTTTTGATTTTTGTAACTCTCTCTAGCACTGTTACACCTTAGCTGTGTCAAAAACCCAACAGGCTTGGTGAGGCAGATGTGTGCCTGTCCTACCAGCTCACCCCAGTTTGAAAGATGACTCTTTCATCATTCCTGTCTTCCCGTCATGGCTTAGATGTTCTCAAACTTTGGCTTGCCTCCAGTCTTTTCAGAGCAGCACTCTGAATTATGTCTGTGGCATTTGTTCTATCTTTTTTTGGGTAAATGTCCTGATCATTTATTCTATGGATTTCTGTGATGGACCTAGTGAGGATTCTGCCAGCCATAGTTATCTCTATCAATCCATCAGCTAATTGCACGACCTTTTCTTAAAAATGCAATTTTGCTGCAATCACTGTTCTGCACACTCTGACCCATTATAGTAATGAAAGAAAATTAAAGCACACTCCAAAATATGAAAAAAAGCAAAGAGCAGCAAGATGAAATGAAATGGTTATGTCTATAGCCTGAAATTTAAAAGTGGGCAAATTCTTTGTCTGGAGGGCGTTTTTATGTGAAGCTCTTTTAGAATAAATATAAAAGATAAAGACTAGAGTTAAATAGAAGTGTCGAATTGACTCCCCAGACCTGTGCCTTCCATATCATGTTTATGCAATTGTGTTTTTAAGTCAATGTCTTTATTCATCTGAAAATATCACCCAAGTGCTTTATCTCAGCTACAAAGGAATCACTTTCAGTACTGCTCAGTGGGTTGGCATAAAAGTTCTAATCCCTTTATAGTCATCAGATGAAACTAACTAAAGGGAGGGGTATCTAAAAAATGAAACAGTCTCAATCATTTACCTTTCAATAATTATTTTTTGATGTTAAGAGCGTTTAAAATCCATCATCCTTCACCTACAGATTGCAAAAGCCAAAAGTCACAGAGGTTATGTACTGAATGGAATACAAAGAAAAGTATCTTATATTGAGCAGAGATGAGAGACAGTTGTCTCTCCCATAGAATTCAAATTATGCCAGAATACTTATTTGTAGGCAAGTGATATTGCACTAAGAGACAAAGAAATAATTTCCAACTCTTACAATTATGGAAATTTGTAATTTTATCTCATGGAGTTAAAATAGAAACAATTTTTAATTAACATATTCTGGGAACCTCATAATGCAACCTCGTTGGCAGGAACACATTTAACCTAACTTTATAAAGCATTAACATATTGTCCAATATTACTTCTCCTATGGGAAATCAGCAAAATTTGATGATTACAGAGGAGTGGCCTTGAAGATTGAAGGGTGAACATATCATTTCTAGGGACTCCTATCAAGACTCTGAAAATGTTGTGATAGCAATTAGAAAGTACAACAAATTAATATCATTAGACTGTTTTGGGCCCAGTAAAATTATATCTCACCTAAGTGCTGTGTTTTAGAAATTAAATTTTAACCCATCTTTTAAGACTTAAGTATCGTTATACTATGCATGTACGTTTTTATATTTTGCTTAACAATTTATGTATATTACTATCTATCATAATGCTTCTTATATTTTCTGCAAAATTATAATTGCCATTTTAATACCTCCTGGATAATCTAGTTCAATAACCCTTACTCAGCATGTGAGAAATAGAATTCACTTAGCTGGGGTAGTTTTCACATTCTTCTCTACTGCTTTATTCTTTTTGAATGGCTCTGTTTGCTCATTTTTTTCCATTCACTAAGCACCTTCATCAAGTCTATCTATATCAGGCTCTTGGGATAAAAAAAAAATAGGCATGTTCTTCTAATCCAGTCAGTTGTTAGATATAAATATTTTTATGAACATTGTTCCCAACTGTAACCTTAAGTTTAAACAAACCAGAAAAACACAACTATACCACCAATAAAGAATAGAAAGAATATACTTGTTCAGTTTTTAAAATCCCAATATTTAAAAAACATTTTAAAAATCAACCCTAAAGAATGTGACATTTATTTTTTTTTTAATTTATTTATTTGTCAGAGAGAGGAGAGCGAGCGAGCACAGGCAGACAGAGTGGCAGGCAGAGACAGAGGGAGAAGCAGGCTCCCTGCCGAGCAAGGAGCCCCCGACGTGGGACTCGATCCCAGGATGCTGGGATCATGACCTGAGCCGAAGGCAGCTGCTTAACCAACTGAGCCACCCAGGCGTCCCGAATGTGACATTTATATTACACAAGTTCCACAGTCTCATGTGTGCATTATTTTAATGATTCATACCAAAATTGCTTGAAAGAGTAAGTTTTCCCAATAAAGTTAAGATTCAGTTTATAGAAGCATATTTATTCCATAAAGTAATATGGGTTGCTATGATGTAGTCATCCTATGAATGGACCCAGATTTGCCATTTTGAGTAAAACAAGGAAATTCTTCTCCACTAATTTTATTTGGAGCAAGTAGAAACATCCATAGGCTTAGGATTCCATTGCCTGCATTCTTTCCTGTTAGATATTCAATAAATGTAATTAGATTGATTGACTGACTAAACAGTCTTATTTACTTCATAGAAGGAACTATCACTATAAAAGGAAATCCCCCTTGATAGCCAAATCTTCTGTAGGATATCTTCAATGCAAAGAGTAATGAATATTTCTCTCCAGAGAAAACTGACCTAATACCAGCTTGGTGAAGAGAACTAGCCCTGTGTCCATTAGTGTAAAGTCAATGCTATTGATAATCATCTAATGCTTTTATGCTTTGCAGTAGAGTACTTAAGAAATAAATATCATTGATGAGAACTAAAGGCTGTTAATGTGTTCCTGTAATTAATCTTAATTAATAATACATTAAATATTTTCCTGATTGTGTGCACATACATCATTTAACATTGACTTACGTCAAAGCCATTAGGAAAGATTTAGTGACATATCACAGCCAAGGCTATTCTTTTATTTATTTTTCTTCTCCCTTCTCAGAAAATGCACTAGTTACAATAATGATATTGTCATTGATATTAGTGGCCTCGTTTCCAATCTGATACTACATTTGAAACAATGTTGAGGTTCCTGTCTCCTTTAAAGAAAAAAGTTTTCAAAATTGTCTTTGTCTAATGTATATAATTTAGAAAAATAAATGTGTGTATATACATAAACACAATAATGCCTATATATGAATGTGTATACCTCTATATAAATAGAAATATAAATAGAAATATATGTATGTCTATGTGTATATATATGTGTGGATGTAAGAGACCTCTCTTTTGAACTAATAAGATAACAAAACAATGAGTTAAACTGCTTAATCAAGTTCATATCTCCAAACCAGCATTAATTTCCAAAATGTGTTACATACTGTCAAGACTTCTGAGTAGTGTTAATCAGGTGAAAATTAATCTAATCGGGTGAAAGTAAGGGTGATCTCTCAAGGAACTGGGCAGGAATTGGCATACAATAGGAAGAATCTTCTCTGTGAAATAGAGACTGTGGCGGAATTGAGCAATAATTAACATATGAAAGGACGTCACCAGGAGGAGGAAAGGAGGAAATAGTTACCCAGAAGGAGCATGTCCCAGTTTGAAGTCATGTGGTCTTACAGGAATCAATTCCAAAATGTCACTAAAGGTGCAGGGATCCCAATAAACTGGGTCAAGCATTGAAAGTAAGTGTATGCGGACTGATTAGACTGTACTATGAGTGATGTAAATCAAGAGATGCCATGTAGTACTCTTTCCCTTACGCCTAGTTGGACAGGAGAAGGAATTTCATTGCTACTATCTTGTGGCTTCATTTGTTTAGGTATCCTGGGCACTGTGATATCATTCCTAAATCTAGGCTACCCATAAGCAGATTATGTATTCTAATAGGGCCCAAAATTGATTTGATCTATGACATAATAGAATTTGTTGACTGGATCCAAAATAGAGTAGTTAAGAGCACAGATCAGAAATGCCTACCTTTAGATCCAGATTCTTTCAATTATTAGTTAACATTACATTGAGAAGGTAGTATTGCCTCTGTTATCTTCAGTGTCTTTTTATAGAAGATGGAGAAGCAAACTTATCTCAAGTTACTGTGCACATAAGATTTTACCACAGAGGTTAGAATATATTAAAATCTCAATAAATGGTTGTTATTAGTGATGTAACCCTCTGAGTTATGCCAAGGTTTCAAAGATCACCATTAAAAATACAAGTTAAGATTAAAGAAAGGAAGATTGAATCCTAAAAGAACAGGAGAAAATAATGTGTTGCAAATCAAAGAGAAACATAAGCATGTAACGATGGAGTTCGAAGGCAATAAAATTGAGAAGTAAACTTTTCCTTTTTTAATTAAAATTTCTGTAATGGGATAGAAATAGAATCTGCTTTATAGTGTGGAAAGTTCCTGGTTATAAGACAACTGTGCTACAAAGCATGAGTGAAGAGATAAAACACAAATGACCTAAGCCAGATCATTCTCACTGGCAGGGAACAAAAGAATAAGGCAAAATTTTTATGACCTTGTCAATTTCTCTATTGATAAAGCAAGAATGGGAAAGGTAGAGATATCTAAAAGCATTTTCAGATGACAAGCAGGGATAAAAAATTGTCCAAAGTAGAATAATAATGGAACTAAGACAGTTAGAATAAAAACATTTGTCATGGGAAACGGGAATGCTGGGGGGAAAATAGAAACTCAAGAGGAAGGTATAATAATTTATGATAATAGAGATTCTCAATATTTTCTGATTTGTGGTTGAAAAATGAGTGCTAGGTTTTAAAGAATCAATAGGCCAGTAATATAGGTAGGAAAGATTGGCTTTCAGTAAAAAATGAATTTTGAAATGTGGGGTTTTTTTTTCCCCTTGGAATAAACTATTTGTATATGTCTCCAATGAATTCATTTTGATTAAGAGAAAATTCAATAGATAATACATTGGATAAAAATGTGAAAAATATTTCTGGCCCTGATAAAAGACGACCATCTCACACACATATATATATGTGTGTGTATAATTATACACATATATATACTATAACTATATAATGAAAAGTCCATGGTAATATTTTTCTGATATTTTTACTGTGAGTTTGTTCCCATAGCAGATTAGACAATGCATAGGTCGGTATTGTTCAGACAAAGCTGGCTACAACATAGAAGTCCCCACCAACATTGAGATAATAGCAGAGCCCTCTCTGGGAGAGTTGGCCCACCAGCTGCAGATCAGTTTTTCTCTGAAAGAACCATAAGTGCTGCTTGGGATGAAGGCAATTCTTCTATGGAGGATATTCAATCAAATGTCTCCCTAATACTACCTTGTTTCTATTTTACTTGTAGAGTAAATCCTACTGGGTTGTAACTTTGGAGGACTTGACTAATGGGAGGCGGGGAGTTGGGTTGAGTTGGCCTAGAGAGCCAGAGCTCTGGAGTCGGGCCTGTCTTTGACTCCGATTTCTACCATTGCCTTATTGGATGCCTCATGGTTAGTTAATTTTTCTGAGCCTCAGTTTTCCCATTCCTAAAATGGAGTATAACACTTGTATCAAATAGTTATGGGAACAGGGCCTGGGAGAGAAAATACTCAATAAACATTGACTATTGTAATTATTACCTCAGTGGAACATCCCAGAAAATTCTCTACAACTTTGTAGTGGCTTGTAAGGTATGGTGACAGTAAGATGTTACTGAGGCATCATTCTCTTTAACTTCCTTCACAAGTCTGAGCTCGCTGGTTTTATACCACAGTTCATCAAGTGAAGGTTCCATTATATTCTAGAATCATAAGCATCTGGTAGAGACTTCAAGGGGCCACCAAGTTTATTTTCTTGCAGATTGTACTTAATGTATCCAAGACAAAGTTTCCCTTGGAGAACTTTTAAAGCCAGAGACAAAATTTCTTTCAGATGACAGTGTGCCTAGTTGTATCTAAAGGGACTTTGGAGCATGACACCATTGAGAGAATAGAGATTTTTAAACAGACTGGACTAAATCCTGTTTACTTTGTAACTTTGGTTAAGGTTCACTTAGATGAGCTTAAGTTTTCTTAAATAAAATGAAATCATAATCCATATGGGTTTTGTGAAAATTGTTTAAGAAATAGTACAATGCCCATGCAGAATTTCTAGCTAGTCACTGCCATGTCTCAGGAGGGGAGGAGAATCAAAGACCTCTGTGTAATCAATGCCTGTTTGCCACTACTGCATCACTACCTCATATAGCTCCTTCAGACCACTTAAACACTTCTCAGATCATGTAGTTTGTCTTCTTTTGCAGAAATCCTTTTGGCTTTATTCAATTGCCTTATGAGTTCTAGGTATTCATTCAACCAGCATCTGTTAACCTACTACTACGTCCTCGGCACTGTTCTAAATGCTAGAGGCACTACAGTGAACAGGACATATGCAGCTCCAGCTCTCACAGAGCTTAAATTTAGTAGAGTAGATGAATAATTTACAAGAAAAGAAATAAGACAATTTCAAAGACAAAGTGCTGTGAAGAAAATAAAATAGGGTAAGAGCAACTGGAGGAGATGGCTGCTTTATATTAAGTGATTCAGAAATGTCTCCCGGGAAAGTCCCGAAGCAGTGACCAGGTGCAACGAGGTAAGAAAGAGAATGGTCAAGGCAGAAGACATAATGCAAAACCATAAGACCAGGATGGGCTTGATATTTCTGAGGAAAAGAAAGAAAAACTGTATTAGTCTCCTCAGTCGGCCGTGACAGAATACTACAGACTCTGAGACTTAAATACCAGAAATCTATTTTATCAGCGCTCTGAAGGCTGGGTCATCCAAGATAAAAGGTGTCCGTGAGATAGGATTTATGTTGAGGCCTCTTTTCTAGGCTTGTGGGTGGTCAACATCTCACAGTGTGCTCCCAGGACCTCTTCTTGTGTGTGTGTGGAGATCTCTCTTTTTGCCTCTTCTTATATGGCCACTGATCCTATTGGATTAGGGACCCACACTTATGACCTTATTTAACCTTAATTACATCCTAAGGGCCCTAGCTTCAGATAGTCATATGGAGACTTAGAGTTTCAACGTATAAGTGTAGGGGAGAAGGATGAGGAGTACATATCAGTCCATAGAAGCTACTATGGCATAATTAGAGAGGGAGTGATTGTTACAAGATAAATATAGATGGTCAAGTAGAGAGGCGTGAAATCATGCAGGGCTCTAGACTATTCTAAGGAGTTTGATTTTATTCTAGGTGCTGGGAACTCATTAGAGGGTTTATAAAGTATATTGAAATTTGACTTAGGTTTTCAAAAAATTTACTGTGGTGGCTCTTTGGGGTGTTGAATATAAAGAGGAAAATGTATAAGCAAGGAAACCAGTTTGAAGGCTACTTTTACAGTCAAAAGGGGAACTCAGGGTAGTTTTACTGGGATTGTGGTAAGCAGAATGTCATAATGATCTAAACTTGTATGTATCATAGAGTCAACAGGCTTTGCTAATAGACTGGATAGAGGGGAGTGGTAAGAGAAATAGAAGTAGCTATCTCAGTTTTAGCTATGAGCTGCTGAGTTGTTGGAAGTGCCATTTGCTAAGATGGAGAAAATTGGTGGGGGGTTGCTGGGGTGACTCAATAACTGAGCATCCAACTGTTGGTTTTGGCTCAGGTCATGATCTCAGTGTCCTGGGATTGAGCCCTGAGTTAGGTTTCATGCTCAGTGCAGCATCTGCTTGTCCTTCTCCCTCTCCCTCTGCTTGTCCCCTCACTCATGTTCCCTCTCAAATAAAATCTTTAAAAAAAAATAAAATGGAGAAATTTGGAAGAGAGCAGCTTCAGGTTGAGTAAAATTGAATCCAGAGCTTTTTCTGTTTTGTTTTGGTTTTGGTTTTTTTGTTTTTGTTTTTGTTTTTTTTTTGGACTTGGTGAGGTGCCCTCCTAGATACTCAAATATAGGTGTCAAATAGGCAGTTGAATTTGAGTTGTCTGGAGTTGTCAGGACTAGTGTTAACAGTTTGAGACTCAGCTGTGTGTAGTATTTAAACCCCTTAGACTAAATGAGATTCCCCAAAGGAAAATTTTAGATTAAAACAAAGCGTCTCAGAATGGAACCTCAGGGTGTAACATTTCAAAGCCCTGAAAGACAGGAGGCACCACAGATAATCTAGAGTGGCTGTTGAGATAGAAAAACCCAGATGACTGTGGTGTTGTGAAAGCTGAGAAAAAGTAATATGTCAGGAAAAGAATAGTCACTTGCACGAGATGCTGCTGAGAATGGAAGATGAGGACAAAATGTGACTGTTTTATCTGGTTGGGTGGAAGTGACTGGTGACCTCACTTAGCAGGGTTTCTACTGGTATTGAACACCAGTGTCCCACCTAGAGTTGAGGGGAGCCAACTAGAGTAGATTGAAAACAAAATGGGAGGTGAGGAATTACAAACAGAAACCAATGTCTTTCAACCCCGGATTCATCTTAGAATCACCTACGGAACTTGGGAAATTCCCAGTGAAATTCCCAGTGTTTAATCCTAAACCAGTCTAATCTCAAATCAGTTAGCCTGTGGGGGTGGGGGGGGAGGCATGTAGAGGATAGAGCTTGGAGTATTTTAAGAGTTCCTCAAGTAATTCTAATACGCTGCCAGCACTGAGAAACACTTTTATAGTCTGATGTTTCCTTCCAGAAGTTGTATTGTGGGTGTGAAAGAAGGTAACAGTGTGGCAACAAAAATATCTGCTGTCGTTATTGTCATTGTAGTTTTAACTGTGTTTTTTTAAAATCAGAAATACTAAAGGGTATTTATGCACTAATGAGAAGGATCTAGTAGAGAGGGAGAAGTGAATGATTAAGACTAAGATAAACAATATAGCAAGAAGAAAGGAGGAGGAGGCCAGAGGGACCAAATACTGTGTAAGTTCAGTTATCTTCTGTTAGTAGGAGTAGACATTTTTATTTTCTACCACTGGAGGAATTCATTTTGCCTGACTTCCTGACTGGTGAAAAGATATGATGGTCCTTAAATTTAAAACATGAGTTAATGTTCTTTCTGTTTAGAGAGAGAGCACGTGTGTAGGGGGAGGTAAAGGGAGAGAGAGACTCTCAAGCAGGCTCCACTCTCAGCACGCCCCTCCCCAACGCCTCTGCAACACACATCTTGATCACACAACCCTGGGATCATGACCTGAGCTGAAATCAAGAGTGGGATGCTTGGGGCGCCTGAGTGGCTCAGTGGAGTGGGTTAGGCCTCTGCCTTCGGCTCAGGTCATGATCCCAGGGTCCTGGGATTGAGCCCCACATTGGGCTCTCTGCTCAGTGGGGAGCCTGCTTCTCCTTCTCTCTCTCTCTCTGTCTGCCTCTCTGCCTACTTGTGATCTCTCTCTGTCAAATAAATAAATAAAATCTTTAAAAAAAAAAAAAAAAGAGTGGGATGCTCAACTGACTGAGCTACCCAGGTGTCCCAAAGGAAACTTGTTTTCAAAAGCAATTTTAGGGGCATCTGGATGGCTCAGTAATTAAGCATCTGCCTTCGGCTCAGGTCATGAGCCCAGGGTCCTGGGATAGAGCCCCGAATGCTGCTCCCTCTCACTTCCCCTACTTGTGTTCCCTCGCTGTGTTTCTCTTTGTCAAATAAATAAATAAAAATCTTTTTAAAAATCTTATAAAACTGCCCCAATTTTTTATCTTTTATTTTCTTAATAATTAGAAAAGACAGTCCTCATAACATGTTAGTGCTTTAGTTAAAATTTTATTTCCCACAGAAACATTAATCTTTTGGGGTCGTGATCAAAAGCTTTGGCAAGACATGTCTATAAATACTTACCTATATATATACCCATATTTACTTAGAATGAACAATTTCAATACAGAGCTTTTTTAAGGGAGCAGGTTTGTAAGTGCCTACACCTGGCATAGACAAATACAGTAAGAAAATGGAACTCTATTGCTTAAAATCATATTCAACACATTATTATAACAGAAAGGAAGAGATGTTTTCATCAAGATTAGAGTGTATAGAAGGCTACTTTTTGGTGAATAGTTCAAACATCTTTGAAAAGATTCTAAAGTTTAATGCCTTTATAAAAAGCAAATAAGCCTTTTTTTAGATTGCAAGAAAGTTACTTGGATTTACACAAAATGAATGTGTAAACTTACACATCCATTCAAAATTCAGAACTTAAAAAAAATCATCAAATTGAGTAAGATTTTACTTCATACTAACTTTATCTAGAGAGAAGACTAGAACTTGCTCAAACTAATAGTCCAATGGTCCTCAAGATCTTAGGATGTGGAAAAATTCACTATTTCCTCTGCTTTGCTTATTTATTTGTGTGGTTGTAAATTTTCCCTAGCAACTAGAGGCAATAGAAAACAGATTTTTGGTCCCTGGAGCCCTATTAAGAAAAAGGCTTATAGGTTATTACAAAATTCATGCAAATATTTATGCACAAGTGTATTTATCACACTGTTACTTGTAATATTTTACAGCGATAAGATCTATCAACAGTAGGGACTGAGAAAATGATGATATATCAAATAGATTATCATGTACCCATTAAAATATTTATAAAGTGTTTTTTATCAGGAAATTGCTTAGGAAGTACAATAAAATATTTTTTAAAAACCCCAAATGTAAAATGCGGTATATTTTCAGTTAGATGAAAAATACACAGAATATAAATATTGAAAAGAAATATGGTAAAATTAATTTTTGCTTATTTCTGGATAGTGGGGGGTTGTATGATTTTTAAATTTTTCTTCCTTTTCTGTATATTTGAAACTTTTCATAGTAAGCATATATTTGTCTATATTTTTTAAAATATGCCTTTTAGGGGTGCCTGGGTGGCTCAGTGGGTTAAAGCTTCTGTCTTCGGCTCAGGTCATGATCCCAGGGTCCTGGGATCGAGCCCCATATCGGGCTCTCTGCTCCACAGGGAGCCTGCTTCCTCCTCTCTCTCTGCCTGCCTCTCTGCCTACTTGTGATCTCTGTCTGTCAAATAAATAAATAAAATCTTTAAAAAAAATATGCCTTTTATAGGTGAACTCAAATAATCAGAATGTTATAAAACTCCATTTACTTATTTTTTATTTTTCAATACATTAAAATAAGTTAAAAAATGGACTTGGTCTTATATTTGATCAGATAAATCTATAGATATCTATAGATAGATACATATATATAAATGTTTTTTAAATAACATTTTTAAAGGATACTATTTCTAGGAACTAAGATAGGCTAAATTAAATAACGGCTTTAAAATTCAAAATATTTTATAAGCATTATGCCAAAGTCAATTAGTCATAAAAACATTTTGAAAAATGAATAATGTGCAAAAAGAATTTCTCATTTTGTACTAAAGCTTCAGCACTTATAATTTATTACTAGATGCTGATGCTGAGACTGAGACATCTGGCATACTATATGAGGAAACACACTAATTAAAAAGAAAAAAGGAAAAGAAGCATTGAACTTAGCTGTTTCAGTCATCCCAGTAAATACAGGAATGACGAGAAAATAGAAGCCATACTACATGTATGTCCTCAAAATTTAAGTTGAGAGTTGAGGGGCACCTGGGTGGCTCAGTGGGTTAAGCAACTGACTCTTGATTTTGGCTCAGGTCATGATCTAAGGGTATAGGATCGAGCCCCCCAGTATCAGGCTCTGCATTCAGTGCTCAGTCTGCTTGTTCTCTCTCTCCCTCTCTCTCTGCCCCTCCCCCCAGCTCACACACTCTCTACATACATACATACATATGTACATGCATAGATTAAATAAATAAATAAAATCTTAAAAAAAAATTTTTAAATGTTTTTAAAGATTTTATTTATTTATTTGACAGAGATCACAAGTAGGCAGAGAGGCAGGAGGGGGAGTGGGGTGGGGAGGGTGGTGGGAAGCAGGCTCCCTGCTGAGTAGAGAGCCTGGAGGGGGGTGGGGCTCCATCCCAGCACCCTGAGATCATGACCTGAGCCAAAGGCAGAGGCTTAACCCACTGAGCCCCCCAGGCTCCCCTAAAACATTTTTTTAAAATAAAAATAAATTAAGACTTGAATTTGAATGATACCAGGATTTTTCTATCCCTTTCTTCTTTGATTTTGTCTGTCCATATCTTTAATAATTCCAAACGTTAAATGTAATTTTCAGATCATCTAGTCCAACCACCTAAGAAGAAAAGCAATGTGCAACAAATATATATTCTCTGTTGAAGATCACAAAGACAATATGAACAGACCAAAGAACCGCATCACTGGATGAGTATAAAAACCATACCTGCTCTTAAAATAAATGAACATCTTGGGACACCTGGGTGGCTCAGTTGGTTAAGCGGCTGCCTTCGTCTCAGGTCATGATCCCAGCATCCTGGGATCAAGTCCCATGTGGGGCTCCTTGCTTGGCAGGGAGCCTGCTTCTCCCTCTGCCTCTGCCTGTCACTCTGTCTGCCTATGCTCGCTTGTTCTCTCTCCCTCTCTCTGACAAATAAATAAATTTAAAAAAAAATAAAAATAAATGAACATCTCATGTACATTTTAAAAATTTAATTAACAAAAAATTACTTTATCTTACAGACTAGCTAAGTCAAAAACACAAAATCTGTCTTGATCGCAGAATGATTACAAGTGCTTTTCCATCACGGGCACAAATGTTACCTTGACCTTGTGATCACAGTTTACATGTGTATTAGGAATACTGCATTCAGGACTTTCAAAGATTTTTCAGTGGAGTGTGGGTAATAACACAGATACTCATAGCTCTGTAGGTTTTATGTGTATCGTGTCTTGTTTTGTTTGGTTAGGCGGAGTTCATACATCCGAGTGCTGTTTTTGGTCTCGTGAGTTGTAAGGCTAGTGTGTTCAAATATGTGATAACCCCTCAAAGCCTTTTGTGAGTTTCTCCTTGACACTTGTCAACTGAAGCAGTTCACTGGTTAGAACAGGGTATTTCCTTTACTTCTGGCCCTCTCTGGTTTCCTGTTTCTTTCTCTCTTGGTTTGTGTGCAGTACGGAAATAGAGGCTTGACTGGGATACGAAACCCTCCATTTTGCAAATTGGAAAATTATTTAATTGCATTGCTGTAAGCCATTGAGAGACATGATGAATTTCCAATATTCAGGAAACATAATTCAGATATTTTATCCAGATCTCTGCCTGTTGAAGAAAGAGTGCTTACATGCTACTAACCTAGAGATGTCGTTGTAGCTGTTGTTTTTCAAATCTTAATTAAGTATATTGCTTTTTTGTCCTTAAAAAGCATATGGGAGATGTTTAAATGAGTTTTCAATGAAATGTGAGCTGATGACTCTTGCTTAGTACAAGGAAAACTGATGAGCAGTTAGAGCAGTTAGGAGCCATTACCACAGATAAAGCTCTAAATTAAGGCTTAACTATAAACTTCAAAATTGAGTAACAAAAGGAGCAGGAACCATTAACTAATTGTGATGCAATTCAGTGGAAAGTGGGTAGTGTTGATTTCAAGCACCCTGGCTGTAGGAGCAGAGGTTGCCATTTTACATAATGGTTTCATTAGTTTGACTTCTAAACACATGGAAAAACATTTAAGGGCCCCATTTAGAATTAAAGAAAAGTGTAGGTTTCTTGCCAAAGTGTTAATTCCATATTGCAATTTGAGCTGACAGAAATACCCAGTTTACACTGTACAGTGAAATGCTCCAAACCCAGACATTTTAACTATTAGTTTTGAATATCTTTCTAAGAGACAAAGAGCTAAACAACCAATCTAATAGACTAACAGTGATTTAATTCAGCTTAATAATTAAATCTGATCAATTATTTAAGAATGCAATCATTTATTCCTTGGACAGTCAAGCGTAAAAACAATCTATAGATGTCCTCAGAGATAATAGGACTCTGGTAAGAAGACAGAGGTCACCAGCCTGAGAGAGGAAGATGGAGACCATTCCCAAGGACTGAGAGAATTAGCCAAGCCGTGCATTTGAGCATCATCCCTCAGGAGAAACCCTCAGCCATTTTCTCCTTTGCTCACCCCAGTGGAGCCCTATTCAGAAGGTCCTTTGTTCATCGGCGTCAAGAGCCATAATGTAAGGAAACAGATGTAATCAGTAGCCTAAGGAATTTATCACTGAGGGAGGGCAATAAGAGCTTGGACACTAATGCAGGAAGACAAACCAGACTATAGCCACCAAGAGCCGGGCTTTGGGAATCAGTTGATTTGTTTATTCTTTCCTTTCTCCTTCACCTCATGGGGGTCAAAACAACTTGACTTTGATAATGCGATTTTCAAACCACTTACAAAGCAGGTAAATTGTGGTCTTTCTGATATGCTCTTAGGAGAGCAAGTGTTTCCCCCCACCTCCAAGCCCCCACTCCATTTCCCAGCTATTTCCAGCTCCTCTTTGATCAGAAATAGCAAATAACAACCACAAGCTTTTGAAGCAGTTTGAATTTTAAAAGGGAAAGGCTTCCATCTACTGGATTCTTTGAGTAATAAAGACTGAGTCCACATTAGATTTTCTTTTGCTGTTGGCAGTGCAGAACCCAGCATGTCCACTTAGAGGTTTCATAATTCTTTTTTTTTTAAGATTTTATTTTGTTATTTGACAGACAGAGATCACAATAGGCAGAGAGGCAGGCAGAGAGAGAGGAGGAAGCAGGTTCCCCCGCTGAGCAGAGAGCCCGATGTGATGTGGGGCTCCATCCCAGGACTCTGGGATAATGACCTTGTTTTATTCATACAAATAGAGACCTTACTTTTTTTCTTTTCTAAAAATTGTCTTTTCACCAACAAATCCCATCTCCTGTTAGAACGCCCCTAGTTTGTGTTCAGCTTATGTTACTTAATGACATATCTTCTTGCTGATTTGTTGCATTACATAGAAGATAGCAGGGGTCCTTTTGGGGGGCATACTTTGAACTACACTAGAGGCTATATATGCAATTTGAGAAAAGTCATGTAATACTCCTTTTCTATCATCTTTCACCACTGAGTCAATACAAAGAGGTAAAGATCTATCCCCCATCAGCAGGTTGGATTTTTTAAAAGAACATTAGAAATTAAGGCTTTTATTGAAAACAAATTCAGTCAATAGAATGCAGATGGACATGCAGCATTTTTAGGTGTCTATCTCATACTGAACTCTCTTGAATTTGTAATCCCAATTCATGTCAAAATCATAGTGACTATCTTTTATACCAAATAAAAATGAATTAGAAGTTATGGGTTAATGTCTGTGTATAACTATGGTAGATATCTGGCAAATAAGATAAAATTTAAAAATCATGACAAAAATTCTTTTTACTGAGAACTCATAGATATTTAGGACACTATTATCTCTACATTTTCCAGTCCCATAAGACTTGAAGAAATAAAGCAGAAAAATGTTGATTTGTCTCCTACAACAAATACCTAAAGGTTTGCAGGTGCGTTCCCCATGACTTCAAATTCCTTCCTTTACAAATTAGTGAATATATAATTCCACACCTATAAAAGAGTTTGTCTTGCTAAAACAGAATTCATTATTGAATTCTGCTGAATGAAACAGTGTTGCCATAGACCTCATTTTGAATACTGTTAGCATCAGAACCCGGAATACAGTAGAATGTTAGAATCTACCCAGTTGAGATATGACCTTATGATTGTATCTAAAGAGCTTCCTAAAATAGAATTTTTGAAGATTGTGAAATGATTTGCTGAGAATAGTAGATACTCGAGTTTAGATTTAAATATATATAATAGGGATGCCTGGGTGGCTCAGTTGGTTGAGCGGCTGCCTTCGGCTCGGGTCATGATCCCGGTGTCCTGGGATCGAGTCCCACATTGGGCTCCTTGCTCGGCGGGGAGCCTGCTTCTCCCTCTGCCTCTGTCTGCCACTCTGTCTGCCTGTGCTCGCTCGCTCTCTCTCTCTTCCTCTCTCTCTGACAAATAAATAAATTTTTAAAAAATTTTAAAAATAAATAAATATATATAATAGCTTGGTAAGTATAGTCAACAAATACAAATTTACAAACAATGATGTGATAGTAATTCTATTTAGTAAGGACCTATTTTAGTCCTGTGGTTTCCTCTTTTTGAATTGTCTAGGTTCTGTTCGTTATCTTTTTTATGACCAACCTTTATCACATATCTATAACCCATGCTAATTGTCACCAAGAACTTTTTAGTTTTGCATCAGAAATCTTCTGCCATTTGAGAGACAGTCAAGCAGAAATTAGCTTTTCCTTTGCACTTTATTCCCTAACAAAATCAAGCCCAGACATTCTAAATTTAGCAAGAAATAAAGAATTACTGTGCTTTAGTCTATGCATTAACCTTTAGTTATTTAAGAGAGAATTTACAAGGGAAACAAAAATGAAAATTACATAGAATTAGTTGATCCGACCAAAAAGGAATAATTTTGTTTACTTAGCAAACATTTATTATTTCATATGTGCCATCATTCTTCTAGATCCTAGGGATCTAGAAGTAATAAAATAGGCAAAAATCCTCCTTATCTTCCTGGAGCTTACCTAATAGTAGGAAGACAATAAATATGATAAATAGTTAAATAGTATGTTTGATTATGATAGTAGCTAAAAAGCTTAGTTGGTCATGGAAGAAGACTGGCCGGAGTCACTGTGCCATTTTAGATAGGGTAGTTAGGAAAGGCTTCCTGGAGAAAGTTTAGTGATTTAAGCATACTTGGCACTGTGGCTTATTGGTGAAAAAGCTCGGGGGGCTTTGAGGACATAGTTTTTATCTAGGTTATCCTGACCTACCTCCTTATAACCCCATGATCTGGGAGTACCCTTAAACCTAAGTAGACTCCTCAAATTTCAGACTCACTGACAGGCCAGGGAACTGTCCCAGGGAAACCCAGTTCACTATAAAGGAATACCATCCCAATACACTGCATGTAAAAATTAAAACCCCATTTAAGAAGTTCACAGGGATCATAGCAGAAGGTTGCTCTGCTATACTTACTCCATATTCACATTAGGAATTGTTCTTTTGTCACAAATGTTACTAAAACCTCCTGGTTGACTACCTTGTGAATGATCTGAGATGCACTTTTGTTCTTTTTCTCTTGATATAATGAAGCAGTGTATAATGACTATTTTATGTTAGGGAAGATGACTTCTTCCCAAACCACCTTCTCAGAGGAAAAGCCTGAACTCTAAGAAACTTCTGTCAAAACCATTATTCCACCTCTGTCGTAGATGCCTTATCTAAAATAGTTTACACTTGTGTAAAAATTGAATTTTATTTTGTCTGAGTGAAGCAATGCAGAGGTCAGGTTGGCTCCAACAATTTCTTGTATTATAAAAGTATGCATTAAAAATTCTATCTTATAAAGTGAAAAAAAAATTTCCCTTGGATTAACCATTGATCTGCACCATTTTGTCATGATGTTTCTGCTTTGGCTTGCATAATTAAGAAACTACTGTCTGGGGGCACCTGGGTGGCTCAGTTGGTTAAGCGTCTGCCTTCAGCTTAGGTCATGATCCTGGGGTCTTGGAATCAGGCCTTGCATCTGGCTCCCTGCTCAGCGGAAAGCCTGCTTCTCCCTCTCGTTCTGGCCCATCTCCCCGCCCACCCCCACTTGTGCACTCTCTCTCTCTCAAATAAATAAATAAAATCTTTTTTTTTTCAAATAAATGAAATCTTAAAAAAAGAGAAACTACTGTCTACACCTAAAATTTGGTAAACTGTAACTTTAAAAAAATGTTTAAGACACAGTCTCAGGAAAATTTCTTATTATATATAAAAATGAAATCATAAAAATAGCATTTCAGAGAACATATAATAGGTGACTGGAAATACATAATGTCTGCTTAATAAATGATACCTAGCTCTTTTTAAAGTAGAAAAGAAAGCCACATCAGCAACTGGTTTTTTTTTTAAAGCCAAATTTTATGTCTTTAGCTCATTTTGGTAAGACAGTTGGAAATTTGGTTATTTATGTATAATAATATATATTTCATATGGGCTATGAATTACATTCTAATGAAATAAACTCACCATGTAAAATGCCATGAAGCTTTCTCTCTCTCTCTTTTTTTTTTTTTTTTTTTAGATTTTATTTATTTGACAGAGAGAGACCACAAGCAGGCAGAGAGGCAGGCAGAGAGAGAGAGAGGAGGAAGCAGGCTCCCCGCCGAGCAGAGAGCCCGACGCGGGGCTCGATTCCAGGACCCGGGGATCACGACCCGAGCCAAAGGCAGAGGCTTTAACCCACTGAGCCACCCAGGCGCCCCACTTTCTCTCCTTTTTAAAGAAAGCCTTAAGTTGAATTTTTATTAACAAGTTTTGTTAAAATGTTCTTAACTTTTTGGTAATGTTACTATTGACCTTATTTAAGAATAGAGACCTTGGCTATGAAACTATGAGTAAAAATTAAAATAATGATTTAGCATAGATAATTTTAAAATAATTCATATTTGGTCTATTAACATTGTCTAATATTTCCCCCACATAGTCTACTTCTTAGATGGCTTTTTGGTTCTCATGTTATATATCTAAAATTAAAAAAAAAAAACTTATAAGTTAATTATCTAGAAACTATTTAAAGTGTAAATTATGCTAATATGCTAATAATTATTGGATCTGCATTAAATCCAACAGTGTTTATGTTCTGTAAAATACTGAAACAGCATTGGTTTATTGTCAAGTAGAAATCTATAATTATACTAAATGGTAACCATACAATTTTAATGTTCTTAAAAATTTGTGATAAATCTATAACTTTGCAGAGTACTTCTTACCTCAGTAAACACTGAACACTAGGCAGGAAGCAAAAAAAAAATAAGATTAAGGACTGCATAAAAATATTAAACGGATTAAGATCATTGAGCCCACAGTAAAGCACTGTCTTTAATTACTACTATTTGCTGTAACAAATGTCTTAATCTATGACTAAAATCACTGAAAGTTGCTTTAAAACTGTTCCAGTCTAGCAGGAGGAATATAGTCAAATGTGAAATTTTTCTCATTTGTATTTAAAGATTCAAAAAATGAAATAATAAGATGATAAATTGTCATTAGGTTATGAACTACTTCACTGCAAAGTTTACATAACTGAACAAAAGGCATTTATAATTGTTTTTGGCACTGTAGGAGTCACGGTTTTTGAGTTCTCTCTCCGCGCCACGGTACTTTGTGTGTATTACCTTACTCATTTTCTTACGAGTCTATGGAGTCATTACACTTACTATTTCTATTGCACCTTCTGCAAGTAAAGGCGTTTATCCAAGGTCATATGGCTAGTACATGATGAATCTGGAATTCATCGTCAGGTGGATCATTCACATGTGAAACACTGCAGTTAGTCACCCAAGTCCTCATTTCTCTGCAGTTTTCAGCCTAATGCTTATTAGACTATAGTAAAACATTTCGAAAAAAAGGTGGTAAGCTATCTTTATGTATTTTTAAATGAGATTCTGAGTGTTCAACTCTAAAAGTCTTTTTAAATGTATATAAAAAATAACGATATAAATAATTTTAGAATATTATCCCAAAGAATTTATTTTTTCTCTCTAGGAAATTTTTTTTTGAGATTTTATTCATTTATTTCTTTTGGAGAGTGAGAGAACAGGGGCAAGGGGAGAAGGAGAGAGAGAATCTCAAGCAGACTCTGTCCAGATGCAGAGCCCCGTGCAGGCCTCCATCTCACAACCCCAAGGTCATGACCTGAGCTGAAACCAAGAGTCTGATGCTCCCAGCTGTCTGAGCCAACCAGGTGCCCATCAAGGAGAATTTTCTAAAACAGGATATAATGCTATCAGTACCAAAAAGGAGACATTTTAAATACAATCTGAAATGACACAAGAGGGTAATATATTATGTATTTATATGTAGTAAATTAACACAGACTTAGTGGCTTGAAACTATACACATTTATTATGTCACAATTCCTGCAGGGCCAGGCACACTCTCACTTCAGGGCCTCTCACATGGCTACAATCAACATGTGAGCCGGGGCTGTAGTCACATCTCAAGCCTGACTAGGGAAGGATCTATTTCTAAGTTAATGTAATTGTTGTCAGAATTTAGTTGTCTTCCAAGTTGTTAAACTGAGAGGTTCCGTTCCCTGTTAGGTATTAGCCAGCAGTTTCTTGCGATCTGAGTGTCTCCATGGGCAGTTTACAACATGGCAGCCTATTCACCAGAGCCAACAACGGAGAGACTCATTAGAGAATCTGCTACCGAGATGTAAGTTACAGTCTTAGATTAATACAGTAGTGGCATCCCCTCATCTTTGTTACATTCTCTTCCTCAGAAGCAGGTCGCAGGTTCTGCCTACATTCAAGGGAAAAGCCCCACACAGGGGCCTGAATAGTGGGAGGTGGGGATAATCAGGGCCATCACAGAGTCCATTTGCCACAGAAATAAAGAAGTGAGTAGTCATTGGTAGGAGCTAAAGAAAAATACCCTTTTTATCAGTATGTTCCTAACACACAAAACCAGGTGGCATTTCCTGTAGTACCCACCCAATTCACTCTCTGTCTCATCTTCCCCACATTTGATTACTGTTTCAGCTTAATGACCACTTCTTCAGAGAAGCTGTCCCTGACCTACCCCTCCCTAACCACCAGAGGCTCAATTGCCTGTCTCATGCTTTTATACTCTGAACATCTCTCAAACACATTTGTGATTTTTACATTTGGCAATTTTCATTTGTGTTGGCTATTTGATTACTGATTAAGCTGTGAGGGAAGAAACCATATATCATTTGTGTTCAGCATTTTACCCCTATCACCCAGCGCAGTATATAACACAGAAAGAGGAACTATGAAACAACTTGACTGAAGGAACAGATGTTAAGGGCACTGACCTAGAAATCAAGAGACCTAGGTTCTAATGTAAGCTCTTTCACTTATCAGCTGTGCTCCTTCCCGTCCAGTCAGCTTTCTGAGCCTTAGCTTTCCCAACTGTGAAAGGTCAATTATAACTCAGTCTTATATATATATTAAGTTAAAATTTTGATGCAGTTTTGTGATTTTATACAGCTGTTAACCAGTAAATTTCCACTGCATTGAGTTTTTTCCCCAGAGTTTTCAGAAACTAGTCCTCCATTTTTTGATCCATGATTTTGAGGTTTTAACTGGTTTGCAACAAGTCAAGTCCGGGGACAGGAGAAATAACATGAGAAGCCTAATCAACATCTGGAAGAGGATTTATATTTTAAAGAACACTCCTGATATTCTTCAGAGTTTGTATTTGAATACCATCGCTATGATATGATTCAAAATGCTTTGCTTTCCTCTAGACAAATCAAACTCTCACCAGAAAACAAAAAGACTACCTTGCAAGCATGCTGTTCCTTTAAGATGTTGGCCTTCTGCCTTTCCCGTCAGCTGCCCAGTCCCCCGTATGGACCCAGAAGGCTTGCTGAATTAGATGGTGGCGCAGACTTAGACCAGTGACATCCTGAGAAAAACACAAAGCTCTAAGAAAGAAGACAGGCATGTTAGAATTCCCTGTGCTAGAGTAGGAGACCATTATGTATTAGCATCACAATAGCACTGTATTAGCATCACAATAGCACAGCTGACACACTTGGCCTGTTTCCAGCATTACTGAACGTTGCCCTTCATTAGTAAGTGCTGAGAAGTTCTCATACCAACCCGCGTTAAGTCTGGTTTGTGGACTGCATCTGATGTATGCAATAAATAAACTTGGCGTTGTGTTCAGTATCCAGTCTTTGACATGACTAGTACTGGAGGAAGATAAATACTGCATGGGAACCCCAGGAGCAATATGTTACTCTCCCATTCCCAACATCATAAGTCAAGCTCATGCTTATTGAAATTTTTGTCATTGGTTGTTTTGCTGGAACGGCACAGTGTCCCAGGGGTAACTAATGGCTCTCCTTCAGCCTTTCCCGGCTGGCTCATTTAGAGTACGTTCAGGACAGAAGAGGGAAATCCAATGACAGTGGGGACTGAGTATATTTTTGCAAGTTTTCTCTCAAAACAAATCAGTGGGTTCTCGTAGAACAGTTTTTTTTTTTTTTGTCTGAATTCATGCTGTATTTAAGTCGTGTATCTTCTACACTGAAAGACCCTGATTATGGAATTTATGTTTTCCTGTGTGGCCTGTGCATGAAAAGCACCGCAGCGCACAAATTTGAACGGGGGGAGTGGCAAGTGAGAGATGGGCGGCACGTCGGCTGCATTTTATTAGTAACTTGGGTTTAGAAAAATGCTTGAGTCGAGACCTTGAATAATACTATAGTAGTGCAATTCTGAGGAGTCTTGAAAGTAATGTATGGTATGCTTCTCCCTGAAAGGACATCTGGACCAAAGTTAAGTTGCTTATTTCCCATTTCGTTCATCTAATCTACAGCAGAAGTGCGCAGGCTCAGAAAATAACCAGTCTGCTCTGCTATGAGGGGGTGATGTGCCCCTCGAGGTCCATATCCACAAGAAAACCACCACCACTGTAGGTACCATTCAGTGAGGACTTACTACATATGATGCACTATTTAAGTGTTTTACATGTTAACTAAGTGAATAAACACAATGACCCTCTGAGGAAGGTGCTAGTATCATGCCCGTTTAATAGAGGAAAGAACTGAGGCCCCGTGAGGTACATAAAATTGCCCAGTATCACCCATCTAGTATGTGGCAGAACAGAATTCACACCCAGGCAGTGGGAGCCAGTCTGTAAGTCCACTGGTGTGTTCTTAATCTTCCTTAATCATATCTGCATATAATCAGAATTCTTTCCCTTTGCTGCATAAATAGAGATATTAAAATGCTATGGAAGCATTCCTTTTGAGAAGAATTATGTACCCTATGTTTACATTGTTAGACTGGATTATTAATAATTGAGTAACATAATTGTTAACATGTTCCATAATATAATCTCAGACATTGTTTGAGTTAATAAGATGGGGTTGCCAACTTACATTAGTTTTTCTGGGTTGTGTTTTTTTCCTTTGTAACTCATAATTCAAAAATATAATTGGATTTTCTTGTTGGCTTTGCAGACAAGAATGCTGAATAAATATAGACTAGGAAGGTGCATTTTAATAAATACTGATAATTGTTAATGAGACCAAGTAGCAAATTATGCAAATTATGCAAAATTTGTTTTCAAATTTTGCATAAACTTACTTTCTCCATGTATATATATATGTATATATACACACATTTATATAATACTTTTAATAAGTACAAAGTGGTAATTCTAAGTCATAAGAGCAAATTATATAGTAATTTCTTATAAACACGTATATATGAGACAAAGAGAGAATGAGATGGAAATTCTAGAAGGAAAAAGAGTACGTACCAGACAGTCGTGCAGCTAATATCTAAAGCATGTCAGTTGGTGCCAGATAATGTTCTAGGGACTGAACGTAAACACATCAACAAATATGTGTTTGTATTTCATACCATTTTCTTGGTTTAATTAAAATCTTATAATGGAAACTGGCTAATGAAAAAACTGAACAGCATATTTATTTATTATTTATTTATAAATTTGTTAATTAAAAAAATTGGGGGGCATCTGGGGTGGCTCAGTCGGTTAAGCGTCTGCCTTTAGCTCAGATCATGATCCCAGGGTCCTGGGATTGAGTTCCGCACGGGGCTCCCTGCTCAGTGGGGAGCCTGCTTCTCCCTCTCCCTGCTTGTGCGAACTTTCTCTGTCTCTCTCTCTTGCTCTGCTCTCTCTCTAATAAATAAAGTCTTCCTAAAAAGTTTAATTTTTTTTTTTTTAAATCATAATGTCCCTATTGAAGGGAGTCTTTCAGATAAACTAATTCAGACAGCTTTTTGGTGTATCTTATACATATGTAGAATTTTTCTTTAAATAAGCAAAATAAATTAATCAAGCAGCTTCTTCACATTTGGAGACTGACACTTTCGAATCACTTTTCAGTGCAGATTTGCTGCTATAGTTGCTGGTTTTCCATCCACTCTATTCTCAGTGCTGTCAAGATGATCAGTGACATAGGCTTTCTGAAAACATTTTCATCCCTGGGATTTTCTTTCAAGTTCCCACAACCATTCAGTAAATTTTCATTTTGGTACCTTCTGGATTTTACCAGAAGTACCAAAGGAAAGTTTTTCAGGCAATAATCGGGATGTATTTAAATGTCCGTTGATTTAAATGCTCATCAATTAATGAGTAATTACTGAAATTGCAATTGGCTAGTTATTACACAAAGAGAAAAAAAAAGTTTGCATGTGCTCAAGCCATGAGAACTACAAGACGGTTGTCTCTCTAGGAGCAAAGTAAGGTGATATTGATTACAAAATATATCACTGTTTCAGAGATGGTATAATAATATCTGTGTCAAGAACTGGAGGAACGGTTATATTTGGCCTCCTATGGAACTAGTGAGGGTTAGCGCACAATTCGTGAAGCACTTTGTGGAAATATGTTGGTAGGCTCGTCAGTTGCCCACTGAAACTTCCTAGCTTGTACTTATCATGTCAGTGGAATGCCTCCGAGTGATGCCGGACGGTGCACGTGGTTGTCTTCCCATCTCCCCAGAGCAGCATCACTGTGGAGTGGTGCTGGCCCCTCTTCGGGCTGCTTGCACATTACATAGTATGTGACACCACTTTGGACAGGCTCCAACCTAGGGCGTATTGGAGGAAACAGGTCTACAGGAGAATGCTAGGACTGGGCACACTGGTGCCCGCAGGTGTCTGTGTTCAAAGGAGGGACGTGGCACCTGCCGGCTCTTTTGTTCTTGGAGGAGTCTCCCAAGGATCTCTGTGTCTCCAGCACAGGCTCTGAGATTAGTAAATAGATCTCCCTCCTGTTTACACCAGGTATTTTTCAACCTGTTGCTTCTATGCTATATCTCAGCCTGCTGATTTTTAAAGTTGCACGCTATTAAATTGTTAAGGCCTGCTGGTTATAAGAACTTGTGAAATTAGGCCCCTCTGGTTTTCAAAGTCAAATGTTACGGGGATTCGACTTCCCTTTGGTCTGCTGCTTTCCTCTCTCTGTCCTCATGTCTTCCCCATCTCCTGTGTGCAATCCTGTGGGTCCATTTAGCTCCCAGCTGCCTCTCTTTGATGTGGCCTCTTCTCTACAGTTAGCTGTGGAGAGTCTGTCCTGCCATTCTTCAGGTTATTTTCTGGGTTATTTCCAGGAATGTGGCTGTTACCTAGTTGTATCCTTGTGATAAGATGAGCTTTGCACCCTCATACCCTGCCATCTTCCCTGGAAGTCGCTAGTAAACAGTTTTAAATAGTAGTGTGATACCATTTATCTCCATTTAATAAAAAGTGGTAAACTAAAGGGTAAATTAAAATAGTCAGTGTCTGGAAGGGAAATTAGCTTCTTACACCTTAAGACGGTATGTGAATTTGAACAACTTTTTGGAAAGCAGGTTAGTAATAGATATTTTTTAAAGTCTTGAAATCAACATATAATTTATGAAAACATATTGCTTCTAAAAATGACCTTCCTGAAATAATCAAGGGCATAATAAAATGTACAAAGATGTTCATTGATTTTAAAGTCCAAAATTACAAACAACTTGGATGTCCAAGTATAGGGCATTGATTAAATAAGCTATTACCAATTGGTAAAATAGATTACCACAGAGGCATTAAAAGCAAAGTTAAGGAAAGTTTAGAGGACCTGAAAAGTGTCCATGACATACTGTTTTAGGGAAGAAGTAAATTGCAAGTATATATTACAGTGTGAATTATTTTTTTCAAGAAAGGTATGCTATAGTTATCCTTAAATAGAAGTCTAGAAAAGTCATTACCCTAAGGTAAATACAGTCATATTACAAGTGATTTTTATTTTACTTTTCATAGTTGTTAATGTTTTATAATTATTTGCAATGAATGCATATTTTTCAGATAATTGTAAGAAGTTTTTTGAAGACCAATATACAAATTGTACACAAATTTTCTCTTACTACTAGGGGTTAAAAAATGCAGATAAGTACAGCAGTAGTATTTTTATTGGCTCAATATGTCCTTTGGATTTTCTATAGAATTCATGAGTTATAGGGCAAATGTCTACATACTCTGTTTTAGCTTCTGAAAGATGATAAACACTGCCTTAATATCCTTACTTGGAATTTTTTTCCTGGCACTTACAGATTTTATACTCCATTTTCTTTAACTGATACTAAATTGACCTTTATTTTTAAAGCCCATTGCAAAGATTCATTCTTCTTGTTTCCCATATTCTCATTGATTAGGGATCAAGCAGTTGAATATGAGACGTCTATTGCCAAATTGAACTGAAGTTTGAGGCAATTTCCTCGAAACTTTAGCCTCAAGATATGCCCAAACTTTTGACCATGGGATCAGACAGACTTAAAGAAATTGACAAGTTGTCTAATACTTGCAGCTTCTATGTAATATATATTCTCAGTAGAAGCTATGATCTTTGTACCATTCATTATCTCATTTTTACTCCATTAAAACAAAATTGCAGTAATAAATAGGAAATGATAAATTCAACAGATAATCACTATATATTATTAGCTGGCATGTGCCATCAGCCTCTTAATGTAATTCTGTCCAGTAACTTCCTAATGAGTGGTTATGAGCATGGGTAATTTGTGTGCATGTCAAGAACAGAAAAAAATTAAAATGGTGATTTAAAAGACTTGTTTAAGATTAGAAAAATTTTTGAAAGAATCTGCTAAACCTCTGACACAATATAGTTTTTAGATATTCTAGAATACAATAATCTCTAGGTGGCTTAAAATGATTTTTTATTATTACTTCTCTTGAGGAGAAAGAAAATGCAAATCCTTATCCATAAAGCTCCTGATGATAGATTTTCAAAATAAATAACAAAAAAGAAGGCGATTTTCTCTTAATAAAGAATTTTGTAAATATATTAAAAAATTCTGAGCTGAAACTATGTATAATGGTCTAATATACAAGGATATCATTAATATATCACTGTATCTAAAAAACATTGATTAGCTGCATAGTTTTAACTGTGCTTAAGGAAAAATAGATTCTTTTTAAAGATTATTTATTTTAGAAAGAGAGAATATGCATGCACATGAGCGGGAGTAGAGGTAGAGGGAGAGAATCGTCATGCAGACTCTGATGAGTGTGGAGCCCTGAGGTGGGACCCAGGAGATCATGACGTGAACTGAAATCAGGAGTCAGACGCTTAACTGACTAAGCCCCACAGGTGCCCCAGATAGGAGACTTTTTATTTTAATTTTATTTATTTATTTGGTAAGAGTTAGTGAGAGAGGGAGTACAAGCACAGGGAGTTGGAGAGGGAGAAGCAGGCTTCCTGCTGAGCAGGGATCCTGATGTGGGCTTGATGATCCCAGCTGGGATCATGACAGGTTATTGAATAAAATATATAACAAACCTGTATGTATTATCATTTACTTATTAAACACACCTGCAAACTGGGAGTTAATTAAAATACCTTTTTAACTTATGAAGCTTTATCTGATTGTCAGAGCTTTCTCAGGATTTGTGCAAGTCCTGCTGAAAGACTTACCTTAAAAACTTAAAGCTTTTATAAGTCGCCTTTGAGTTAGATTCATTCTGTTGCAACATTCCTCCCTCCCCCAACTCTATTTTTGTCATAGCATTTATCACCTTCTGATGTAGTCCTGTATATGCCTCCCTCTTCTAGAATGTAAACTCCATAGAGGAAGATACATATTTTTTTAAACTTTTGTATTAACGTATAATGTATTATTAGCCCGAGGGGTACAGGTCTGTGAATCGCCAGGTTTACACTTCACAGCACTCAACCTTAGCACATACCTTCCCCACTGTCCACAACCCAAACACCCTCTCCCTACCTCCCTACCCCCCCGCAACCCTCAGTTTGTTTGTGAGATTAAGAGTCTCTTATGGTTTGTCTCCCTCCCAATCCCATCTTGTTTGTGTTTATTCCTTTCCTACCCCCCAAACCCCCATGTTGCCTCTCAGCTTCTAGAGGAAGATATTTTTAAATTGTTTTGTTCACTGATACATCCCAAGTGCCTAGAAAATGTGTCTTGTATGTGGTTGGAACACATTAAATATCTGCTGACTTAATCTTGTCTTGACCTCTGCTCTGCCTTTTCTCTTCTTTTTTTTCATGTTCTCTTTCCATCTGCTTGTTTATCTCACTCCTATATCCATGTCATTGTCTTAGGAATTCTCTGTATGGCACCCTCCAAAGTTCCAGGCTTAAATCATCTTTACAGCTAGCAATTCCAGAGGAAATAGAGCTTCTGTTTCCTAATAGTCCTAGCAGATTTTCAGAGTATATATTTTTTATTAAACTGGCTGGTCCATAGGCCCATTCCTGAGCCAATCATTGAAATGGGTTATGTGTAAGATGGAAAAAGGGAATGCTTTGATTGTCTTGGGTGTTACTTGGAATTTGGCCTGAGCAACAGCAGCATCCTCTGGGAACTTGTTAGATTTGCAGTCTCAGGCCTTCTTCCAGATGAACTGAATCAGAATCTGTGTTTAAACAGATTCCCTGGTGATATCCTCTTATGCCCCCAGTTGGAGCTAGAAAGGTGGGAAGGACAGGGTGGTCACCAAACCACAAAAACCAAAAGTGGGAGAGGAATGATTGCACAAAGAGAGCTTGAATGCTCTTATCAGAAGACAAAATGGATATTGGGTATGCGAAGAGATATCCATTACAATTTACATGTACTCAGCAATTATTATGTATCGGGCACTGTACTACGCCTTTTTAGATATTATATAGTATTCACAACATCATATAAGACATTATCAGATAGGATACCCTGGGCTTCAAATGACCCAAGTAATTTATCCAAAGTTTTTGTTGTGGAGGCAATAACAGAATTAATCTATAATAAAATGTCAAGTAGTTATAACTACCCTGGAGAATGATCAAGCAAAATAGAGGGATAGAGCAGTGACCCAGAATGATGGGAACAAGGGATTGATTTAGATAGGAAGGTCAGGGTGAATCTGAGGAAATGAATTCTTAGCAGACACTTGAATGTAGTAATGGACAGCTCATGGAAGTTACTGGTTAATACCACTCTAGACAGGAAAAAGGACAAGTACAAAGCCATGACTCAGGAATGAACTTGGCATGTGTGAAGAAAAGCAAAGAAAAAGGGACCTGGGTGGCGTCATGGGATTGAGCCTCACTTTGGGCTCTGCGCTCAGCTAGGAGCCTGCTTAAAGATTCTCTCCCTCTGCCCATCTCCCCATGCACACATGCACTCTCTCTCTCTTTCTCTCAAATAAATAAATCATTAAAAAAAAAAAAAAAGGAAAAGGGAAAAAAAGGCAGTGTGGCCACAATAAAGTGAATACAGATGATTAGATCATAGATATAATCAAGAACCATTTCATGAAGGATCTTAGGCAATAGTTAGGATATTGTCAAGTATTCCTAGCACAATGAAAAATTCATTAGAAGCTTTGGAGCAGGGTAGTGACATGACTTTCTTTTTATTTCAAATATACTGTCCAGGGAGCAGGCAGTAATGAATAAAGGATAGATGGAGAAATGTAAGATGTCAGGGCCACTAGTTAGAAGCCTGTTGCAATGCTGGTTTAGTCAAGAGAGGGGGGATTATGCAACCAGGATGGCAAAGGAGATGTTTGATGGACTGAGGATATATTGTAAATGTAGAACAAATAGGACTTGCTAATGAACTGAATATGGGAGTATGAGTTAAGTTGTTTTATATTGTTTCTCTGAGAAAATGGGTGGATATTTGTGGTGGTTGCTGAAACGGAGAAAATGGGTTTCCCTGAGAAAATGGGTGGATATTTGTGGTGGTTGCTGAAACGGAGAATCTTAGAGATGGTGAAGTTGAAAAATCAAGAGGACTATTGGAGACATATCAAATTTGAGATGCCTGTTTAAGACCCCAGGGAAATTATTGGGGCAACAACTAAGTAACTATTTTGGAGAGGTTTGGATTGCAGATAAGAGTTTGGGAAACACGTGAAAGTGTATTTCAAGCCATGGAACTGAATAATTCAGGCTCTACTTCACAGTCTTTCAGTGACACAGGCTAACAAAGGCCTCACCATCTTAGAGCCATGCCTGCTGTGGTACAAGGCTTCCTCGGTGTCTGTAGTAAAGGAAAAAAGAGCTAGACCAGGTCTTCCCTGGTCTCCCATACCTGGTTTTCCATCTTTAAGACAAGACTACTAGATATTTACCCAAAAGATACAAAAATGCTGATTTGAAGGGACACGTGCACCCTGGTGTTTATAGCAGCACTATCGACGATAGCCAAGCTGTGGAAAGGGGCCAGATGTTCATTGACTGATAAATGGATGAAGAAGTGGTATGCGTCCACAAATACTACTCAGCCATAAAAAAAGAATGAAATCTTGCCATTTACAATGACTTGGATGGAGCTGGAGAGTATAATGCTGAGCAAAATAAGTCAGTCAGTGAAAGATATATACCATATGCTTTCACTCTAATGTGGCACTTAAGAAACAAAACAAATGAGCAAAGGAAAAAAAAAAGAGACAAAGACAAACCAAGAAACAGACTCTTAACTATAGAGAACAAACTGATTGTTATATGTAAGTGATGAATCACTAAATTCTACTCCTGAAACCAGTACTACACTATGTTAACTAACTAGAATTTAAATAAAAACTTGAAAAAAATATATATAATGGGATATAGAGAACTTAGGGGGCACCTGGCTGGTTCAGTTGGTAGAGCATGCAATTCTGATCTCAGGGTTGTGGGTTCAAGCCCCACATTGGGTGTAGAGATTACTTAAAAATGAAATCTTAAAAAAAAAATCAGGTGACATTTGTACCTTACCCCTATAGTTTATTGGCCAGTGGCAGTCAATGTCCTTGGGGCTGAGAAATGTGGAGAAATATATGAATGCTGGGTGACTACTGCTGTCTCTCACATAATATCTCACATTTTTTTAGGGCCCAACTTGGTTTTTTAGGGCCCAAATAATTGTTTTTATTTATTTTTAATTTTTTAAGTTTTATTTTAATTTGAGTATAGTTAACATACAGTGTTTAATTAGTTTCAAGTATACTATATAGTGGTTCAGCAATTCCATACATCACCCACTGCCCATCACAACAAGCGCACTCCTCATTCCCCATCACCTATTTCACCCAACCCCAATTAACCTCACCTCTGGCAATGATCAGTGTGTTCTCTGTAGTTAAGAGTCTGTTTCTTGGTTTGTCTCTCTCGCTCTCTTTTTTCTTTGCTCATTTCTTTCTTAAATTACACACATGAGTGAAATCATATAGTATTTGTCTTTCCCTGACTGACTGACTTCGCTTAGCTTTATACTCTCTAGCTCCATCCAAGTGATTGCAAAAAGCAAGATTACATTCTTTATTGTGGCTGGATAATATTTCACTGATCACACACACACACGCACCCCATGTCTTGATCTCTTCATCTATCGATGGACAACTGGGCTGCTTCCATAATTTGGCTGTTAAAAATAATGCAGTAAACATACGGGTGCATGTACCCCTTGAATTAGTATTTTCATAGTCTTTGGGTGAATACACAGTAGTGTGATTACTAGATCATACGGTAGTTCTATGTTTAACTTTTTAAGGAAACTCTATACTGTTTTCCACAGTGGCTGCATCAGTTTGCATTCCCACTAACAAGAGGGTTCCTTTTCTCCACATCCTCACCAACACTTGTTTCTTGTGTTTTTGATTTTCACCATTCTGAGAGGAAGTTTTTGATTTGCATTTCCCTGAAGATAAATGAAAATGAACTTTTTATGTATCTGTTGGCTATCTGTATAGCTTCTTTGGAGAAATGTCTGTTCATGTCTTCTGCCTTAATTTTTGAGTGTTGAGTCTTATGAATTCTTTATATATTTTGGATACTGACCCTCATAGTATCTCACTGCTTAGCAGGAAATAGAACTACAGAGGGGGAAAAAACCATCCTCACCAAAATATTAAGATAAACCCACTGTATTTTTGTGCTTTTCTAACAGTAATTAAAGAATTATCTAGGACTAAGACAAAACTCATGTTGTAGTGGCAATGCCATGGGGTAGCTTAGGAGTATTCGGGTGAGAAGGTTCTAGCTTTTCTCAATACTAGCTGCCATTTTACACCAACCAAATCTTTGCTAAATCTGATGTGGGCAATTAATATTTTCTCTTACCTAATGTAAAGTAGATGCAAATGAATCTTCAAACTCCCTTCCAATTAGAAAACTGCTCATAAAAGCCTCCTGAGAAAAAATTCTGGAGCCAGGACTATTGCCTTTAAATGATGAAAAAGGAAAGATACTGATATAAATAAGCAATCTCAATTAAATTTGCCCACCTCAAAAATGAAACAGAACAGAAAGTAAAACTGATTGTGGAATTAAGTCCTCTGAAGCTACAGTACCCTTCTTTTTCTCTTTTCCCTGGATCCAATGGAATCTCTTTGAATGATTTTCAAGACTATGTATTAGATCACTGCAGTTGATACAGCACTTAATAGAAAGAGAATTTCGTGTAGTGATCTCTTTGTAAATGTTTTCCAGCATCTTCTTTTGAAGGTTGCATTCCAGGTTGCAAGTTCTGAATAGGATTATTTTGAAAGAAAATACTTATGTGTTTTAAAAGCCCAAAGACCTTGTTTTCTGTCCAAACACGAGCTAAAAAAAAATCAATATTGTCTTTTAGAAGGAAATGGTTTGGCTGTTTAAGCATCATCAGAGTGCTTTCTAACAACACTAAGGCATTTAATTTTGGAAAACCAAAAATTAAGAATTTTTAAGGAACAGTGGGGGAAGGGGAAAACGAAGAGGTGATGGGCTTTCAAGAGTGTTGCCACATTTGAATAGAGTGACCAAATAATGGCATGAGTTACAGATGTCTGCATTGCCCAAGCAATTATTCATTGTTTTATAGAATGGTTGTTAGGTTGTGCTGTTTGGCTGAGATAGAATATGCCAAATACTGGGCCTTTTTTTTTTTTCCTGTGCCCAACTCTGGTTGCTTACTCATCTTTAAGAAACATGTTAAACACAGACCTTGTCAAAAATAATTTAAGAAAAGCAATCTTCTCACAGTTATTTAGTCATTTCAGTCAAATCATTTTTAATATTGATAGTAATGAACAAATCATGTCACCATGCTATAGAAATTAGTAGCATTCTTGTTTTTAATTCTCAACTAAAAAGCATCATCTTATGATCATCAATGGAAATACTCCTTTTAATTTCATATATTCTGCTATTACATGAATTGAACTTAAGTAGTTTTAATGTACACATGTGAGTATAAGCCATTTCTTTATTTTAGCTTATTTATTTACTAACTATTCTAAGAATTTGAGGTGGCTCACATTTAATAATACAGAAAATAAAATAATACAGAAAAAAAAGAAAGAAAAAATCAGGTCTGTGGTAAACCTAGATAGAGTAAAAGTTCAAGAAGAAGAGATAAAGTTAGAACACATAAGTGTTCATTGTGAGGATCATATTTATATGAATTTATTGTGAAATCTACGGTGGTGAATAAAAGACACTCAGAAATTACGAGGATTGGAATTTTTATTAAAGAGAGACGGCTGTATTATTGCACAGCTCAGTTAAGCTTTGATTATGAGATACTAAATTAATACCAATTTACACTTACTTGATTAATTATTCCATATAAGAAGTGTAAGTGTTTGATAAATATTTGCACTTGAAAAGTCATAACCAAAGGAAAAGCTGTTTTTTATATCTATTTCATGTACTAATTGGTTGCTAGTAAGAAAATCAGTGTAGTAGCAGCTGCATATGCAATTGAATTTGATGGAATTGTAATTATAGAGGGGGAGAAAACTGACAGCAAAGTAAACAGAGGAAACCCATACTAAATCGAAAATAGCACAAACTGATTTGTGTGTTTCTCTGAAAAATTCCAGGTGTTGTCAAAGTGGATTATGGAGATGTGTCAGTCAGAAAAACACTAAGAGAAAACCTGAAGTGTAAGCCCTTTTCTTGGTACCTTGAAAACATCTATCCGGACTCCCAGATCCCGAGACGTTATTACTCACTTGGTGAGGTATGAATTATTTATTTTGGTTAAGTTATAAATATATCTTGCAAATGGAGCAGTTCTGAAGGAGCTCAATATTTTTTATGTTGTGAATAAAATGCCTTCAGGGTTTTTAAATGGATCTGTTTTAAATAACTTCTCAAGTCACTTACGGTCTCAAGGACCAATAAAGGTCTTTATCATTGGGATTTGCAAAAGTAAGGGGATAGTTTAATACTAAATAGTATTTTCTTGTTTCTTTACCAACAGTTCAGAAACATTTTGTCATATGGACCTTACTCTCTTAAAATTTACTGTGAACCCCAAGAGCTTTGGTTTACGTGGGTTAAAACTATTAATACTTAATGTATTGAACCTAAACCTGAGAACTGTAAAACCCATTTATTAATTTATTAAAAATAATGTTCTCCATTACATGTTAATTTAAGTAATGCATTTTTAAAAATAAATATATTTTCCAAAACAAAATCAAATAGTAAGGTTAGCATCAGTTATATTTTTGTAAATTACATTACTGTCTGGCCTGATAGAAGTTAACTGGAGTCTGTTTTGGTATTTAGTCTACTGTAATATCACAAACCATGTAGCCTCTGGGATACTCCTTGTACTTCATGGGAAGTGAAAGTGCAAACTGCAAGTAATTTCTTAGTGTTACAGTATAATCCTGTTGACTTTATAGGCCCACTGAAAACCATTGATCCTCTACCATTGTTTTCCAAAATACCTATTTAAATTTTTTTTATTTAAATTCAGTTAATTAACATATAGTGTATTATTGGTTTCAGAGGTAGAGGTCAGTGATTCATCAGTCTTACTGTATAATACCTAGTGCTCATTACGTCATGTGCCCTCCTTAAAATGTTTTCCAAAATATCTACTATCTGTAAAAATATATAGTTGGCTTCATTATGATTATATAAACATATTCATAATATATATTCAGTTGCTCAAAATAAGAACTGTTCCTTTATGAATAATATGTCTCAAATTGTAGTTTCTCAATTAATAGGGAATCAAAACCAATTTAATATTGGTTGTAATTAAAGCATCTTGACAGAAATGATACAGTGCACTTGGAAAATAATTATTAATAAAGTATGTCTTTAGGTTGAAACTGCTATTTTCTTAGGTCATAATAGTAGAATATTTGAAAATATCTAATACTTTTTTCAGTTTATTTGCCAAAAATAACTATCTGTAACATTATCCACTCTGTCACTTTAATCCATAAACATTATTTATGATTAACTGGAAAATAATTGAAGCAAAAAATACTGAGACTGAGTGGACCCCTAGCAGAACTGTTTTTTTAAAGGCTGTTTTTCTTTTTCTTTTTTTAAGATTTTATTTATTTGACAGAGGGAGAGATAGCAAGAGAGGGGGGGTAGGAGGAGTGGGAGAGGGCGAAACAGGCTCCCCCCTGAGTAGGGAGCCTGATGTGGGGCTTGATCTCAGGACCCTGGTCATGACCTGAGCTGAAGAGGCAGCACTTAACAACTGAGCCACCCAGGCACCCCTAAAGGCTGTTTTTCTGTGTCCACATCCCTGGTCTAGTTGTCAAATCTCCTTGTTAGCCACGTAATATCTCTTTATAGAATCTTTGAGTTTTCATCTTTTAACCTTAATCTGAATAATGTAGTGCAAGGATTTGCATGTAATAACAGTGAATGTATGACTTTTTTTTAAGATTTTTTTTTTGGAGAGAAATAGCATGGGGGGAGGAACAGAAAGAAAGGGAGAGGAGCATCTCTCTCTCTCTCTGTCAAATAAATAAAATAAATCTTAAAAAAAAAGAGGAAAGGGAGTGGGAGAGAAAGAAGCAGATTCCCCACTGAGCCCAAAGCCCACCTTGGGGCTTGATACAAAGACCCTGAGATCATGACCTGAGCTGAAATCGAGTTGGTTGCTTTACTGACCAAGCCACCTGGGCACCCCTGTACTAAGTGTGTTCTAAGTGTGACTCTAGTTACTTAATAGTCCTGTGCCTCAGGGTATTTTGTTTTGTTTTGTTTTGTTTTGTTTTGCTTTTATTAAGGGTGAGGATTGTTGCCATTGTTTTCAAATAATGTAACATTTGGTGTAAGCACTAATGTTATAGGGATTTATATTTGATACATACATTACAGGAGTGCTTTTTTTTTTTTTTAAAGATTTTATTTATTTATTTGATGGAGAGAGACAGTGAGAGAGGGAACACAAGCAGGGGGAGTGGGAGACAGAGAAGCAGGCTTCCTGCAGAGCAGAGAGCCTGATACGGGACTCGATCCCAGGACCCTGGGAACATGACCTGAGCCAAAAGCAGATGCTTAACAACTGAGCCACCCAGGTGCCCACATGAGTGCTTTTTAAGCTAGAACACTGTTTCCATGCTGGTTATTATGATCTAGTGCTTCTAAAGATCGCCAATATCTAATACTTTCATTTCTTTACTGAAAAGTTTGTTTCAACAATCGT